>JAAQRG010297698.1:0-14770 GCA_011634625.1 Babylonia areolata
CATACCGACCTTGTTGGTACGTGTAGGAAGCCAGCAGTGTCCATACCGACCTTGTTGGTACGTGTAGGAAGCCAGCAGTGTCCATACCGACCTTGTTGGTACGTGTAGGAAGCCAGCAGTGTCCATACCGACCTTGTTGGTACGTGTAGGAAGCCAGCAGTGTCCATACCGACCTTGTTGGTACGTGTAGGAAGCCAGCAGTGTCCATACCGACCTTGTTGGTACGTGTAGGAAGCCAGCAGTGTCCATACCGACCTTGTTGGTACGTGTAGGAAGCCAGCAGTGTCCATACCGACCTTGTTGGTACGTGTAGGAAGCCAGCAGTGTCCATACCGACCTTGTTGGTACGTGTAGGAAGCCAGCAGTGTCCATACCGACCTTGTTGGTACGTGTAGGAAGCCAGCAGTGTCCATACCGACCTTGTTGGTACGTGTAGGAAGCCAGCAGTGTCCATACCGACCTTGTTGGTACGTGTAGGAAGCCAGCAGTGTCCATACCGACCTTGTTGCTACGTGTAGGAAGCCAGCACTGTTCATACCGACCTTGTTGGTATGTGTAGGAAGCCAGCAGTGTCCATACCGACCTTGTTGGTATGTGTAGGAAGCCAGCAGTGTCCATACCGATCTTGTTGGTACGTGTAGGGGGCCAGCAGTGTTCATACCGACCTTGTTGGTACGTGTAGGAAGCCAGCAGTGTCCATACCGACCTTGTTGGTACGTGTAGGAGGCCAGCAGTGTCCATACCGACCTTGTTGCTACGTGTAGGAGGCCAGCAGTGTCCATACAACGTAGCCTGCTGACTGAGCTCCGCATGAACATAACCAGTAAAGCTGCCCATCTTTTTTGCAACACTAGGTGTTCTGGTAATCGAGCCAGTCTCCCTGGACCCGAAAAGGCAAACACACCAAAGGGGTGGTAACCATGCCGTTCTGGTCTCCCTGGACCGTCAACAAATTACGACACGACAATAACCAAGTTTCGTGCGGACAGATCTCACGTTTGATGTTTAATGGAGTCGGTTTGGTTGACGCTGATGTGAAATGATCGCGATTTGGGCCATGATGTTTGTCAGCTGTGTTTTGTTGGGTGCAGTGCGCGATTAGGGTGAGGGTTAGGGTAGGGCGGAGTTGGGTGGGTGGGGTACGGTAAGGTAGAATAGGGAAGGGTAAAATAGGGTAGGGAAGGGTAGAATAGGGAAGGGTAAGACAGGGTAAGGAAGGGTAGAATAGGGAAGGGTAAGATAGGGTAGGGAAGGGTAAGACAGGGTAGGGAAGGGTAAGACAGGGTAGGGAAGGGTAGAATAGGGAAGGGTGAGACAGGGTAAGGAAGGGTAGAATAGGGAAGGGTAAGATAGGGTAGGGAAGGGTAAGACAGGGTAGGGAAGGGTAGAATAGGGAAGGGTAAGACAGGGTAAGGAAGGGTAGAATAGGGAAGGGTAAGACAGGGTAAGGAAGGGTAGAATAGGGAAGGGTAAGATAGGGTAGGGAAGGGTAGAATAGGGAAGGGTAAGACAGGGTGGCGAAGGGTTAAATAGAGAAAGGTAAAATAGGTAAGGAAGGGTACAATAGGGAAGGGTAAGACACGGTAGGGGAAGGTACAATAGGGAAGGGTAAGACACGGTAGGGAAGGGTAGAATAGGTCGGGAAGGGTAGAATAGGTCGGGAAGGGTACAATAGGTAGGGAAGGGTACAATAGGGTAGAGTGATTTAGGGTAGGGGAGTTAGTAGGACAAGGAAAGGTAAGACCTGGCAGGGAAGGGACGGGGCAGTGTAGTATAGAGTAGGGCAGAATAGTTGGAGGGGCAGTTCAGTTCATAAACCGGCGTGATGTCAGTTGTTTCTTGATCATTATTATCATTAATCATCATCCGTGTTGTTGTTCTCGATGTTGATGATATTCTTGTTTCATTACTGGCAATGTTAGGTTTTTTTCCGGTGGTAGTGGTGGTGGTGGTCTTGTTCTGGGTCTTGGTCTTGGTCTTGTTGTTTTGTTGTTGTTGTTGTTGTTGCTCTTCTTCTTCTTCCTCCTCCTCCTTCTTGTCGTTGTTCTTGTTCTTGATGTTGATGTTGTTGTTCTTCTTCCTTTTCTTCTCTTTCTGGCCAACAGTTCCCATGTTGACTCATACATACGACGGAACTGACCGTGTTTACCGCGTCATTGTGGTCGCCTTACTCCGCTTGAAGGCTTCCAGTTCCTATAGACATCACTAAAAGTTAAGAACCACTTTATAACAGATAACAGTCGGTCTTCTTCTTCTTCGTTCGTGGGTTGCAACTCCCACGTATGTACACGAGTGGGCTTTTTACGTGTATGTCCGTTTTTACCCCGCCATGTATGCAGCCATACTCTGTTTTCGAGGGGAGGGGGATGCATGCTGGGTATGTTCTTGTTTCCATAACCCACTGAACGCTGACATAGATTACAGGATCTTTAACGTGCGTATTTGATCTTCTGCTTGCGTATACACACGAAAGGGGTTCAGGCACTAGCAGGTCTGCACATGTGTTGACCTCGGAGGGCGGAAAAATCTCCACCCTTTACCCACCAGGCGCCGTTACCGAGATTCGAACTCTGGACCCTCAGATTGAAAGTCCAACGCTTTAACCACTCGGCTATTGCGCCCGTCATGAAAATCGGTTCATTTTCATAAACTTTTGAAAATAAAAATATCATGAGATGATTTAACCTACGCAAGATGCATATTGTGTACCGCTGGGTTCTCACTGAACACACACAGCTGTTTCAGGCACACGTGCTCCGTGGAAAGCTTGGGAAAAAACGATTGAAACTTCAGTGTTTCAGCCAACATGCACTGTTAAAACTTCAGTGTTTCAGCCAACATGTACTGTTGAAACTTCAGTGTTTCCGCCAACATGTACTGTTGAAACTTCAGTGTTTCCGCCAACATGTACTGTTGAAACTTCAGTGTTCCAGCCAACATGCACTGTTGAAACTTCAGTGTTTCCCCCAACATGTACTGTTGAAACTTTCAGTGTTTCCGCCAACATGTAATGTTGAAACTTTCAGTGTTTCCGCCAACATGTAATGTTGAAACTTTCAGTGTTTCCCCCAACATGTACCGTTGAAACTTTCAGTGTTTCCGCCAACATGCACTGTTGAAACTTCAGTGTTTCCCCCAACATGTACTGTTGAAACTTCAGTGTTTCAGCCAACATGTACTGTTGAACTTCAGTGTTTCAGCCAACATGTACTGTTGAAACTTCAGTGTTTCAGCCAACATGTACTGTTGAAACTTCAGTTTTTCAGCCAACATGTACTGTTGAACTTCAGTGTTTCAGCCAACATGCACTGTCATTATATGGTTTGATAAATAATAGCTGTGGTTTTCCGCTGTAAAAAAAAAAATAGTGCACGCGCTAAAATACCTTAGGTTATGTCTGGTACTCATTATGTAGGCAGCTTCCACCCTCATTATCCGGAAATTCTGCAATATTTCACCTTGCTCCCCCACCCCCTCTCCCCCAAGCAGAAAACCTGGCAGTTCCCGAATGGTCCTTAACTGTTTATGAATCGTGTCCAACGCTGACGTGGGTCTTCTGGATCTTCAACGCGCGTATTTGATCATCTGCTTGTGCGTACACACACACACACACACACACACACACACACACACACACACACACACACGGGTTTAATGGACGTGCAGGTCTGGACTAATTAATTCTGGCCTCGGAGACTTGAAAAAAAAAATCACTCTTACCGCTGTGAATGCCTGGAAGGCAAAAAAAAAAACAACCTGAAGTAAGTTGCATCATACGCTCTTTCCCAAAGGCCAGTATTATATGGGCCAACATTGGCTTTCGATTGTGTTTAAACGACTGGAGTGTGGACTCGGAGCGAATCAATGACCTCAATCGCGATATATTCCCGTGCCATTTGACTTCCATTGAATGGGAATATAAGCATGTGTGTGTGTGCGGATGTGTGCGGTGTGTGGGTGTGGAAGTGGTCAGGGGTCGGGGTGGTGGGGGTCAGGAGAAGGAGATGGCTAGGAAGTGAAGGAAGGGAACACGAGGGTGAGTGGGGGGGGGGGGGGGGCGTGCATGACCGTTTAGCTTCAAAAAGGGATTGCCATTATTCGCTAGCCGAAGAAGAAAGAAAGAAAAAAAAAGAAAAAGAAAAATGGTTGCGAAGAAAGAATGAACAATGCTGGTAATGAAAGAATGCAGGAAGAAAGGGAAGAAGAGAATGCGAAAGGAAGGAAGGAAGGAAGGAAGGAAGAAGATCACGAAAGAGAAAGACAGTAGATGAATAAGGAAAGAAAGAAAAAAACAGGGGGGGGGGGGAGAGAATTAGGGAAGAAAGGACGAAAGAAATGGAAATGAAGAAGGAGAGAAAAGAAAAACAGTATGTAGAAGAAGAAAAAAAGAAAACAGATAAACTGATTGGTGGGTGGAGTTAGATAGAAAGACAGTCAGACAGACAGACAGATAGATAGATAGACAGATAGATAGACAGACAGACAGACAGATGGACAGACAGACAGACAGACAGATGGACAGATAGAAAGACAGACAGACAGACAGATAGATAGATAGACAGACAGACAGATAGACAGACAGACAGATAGAAAGGCAGACAGATAGAAAGACAGACAGATAGAAAGACAGACAGACAGATAGATAGATAGACAGACAGACAGATAGACAGACAGACAGACAGACAGATGGACAGATAGAAAGACAGACAGACAGATAGATAGATAGATAGAAAGATAGACAGACAGATAGACAGACAGACAGATAGAAAGACAGACAGATAGAAAGACAGACAGACAGATAGATAGATACAGACAGATAGGCAGATAGAAAGAAAGACAGACAGACAGACAGACAGACAGATAGATAGATAGATAGATAGATAGATAGATAGATAGATAGATAGATAGATAGATAGATAGACAGACAGACAGACAGATAGACAGACAGACAGATAGATAGGCAGACAGACAGACAGAAAGACAGACAGACAGATAGATAGATAGACAGACAGACAGACAGACAGACAGACAGAAAGACAGATAGACAGACAGATAGATAGACAGACAGACAGACAGATGGACAGATAGAAAGACAGACAGACAGACAGACAGATAGAAAGACAGACAGACAGACAGACAGATAGTTAGATAGATAGATAGATAGATAGATAGATAGATAGATAGATAGATAGATAGATAGAAAAAGAAAAAAGACAGTAAATTTCACTGAGTATACATATTCTTTCAATGGTGAAACTTAATCGCTTTCAACCAGCGATTTAACTTTCCAGACAAATAAATGTGCTGCTGCTGCTGCTACTACTGCTGCTGCAATAATACTGCTGTTGCTGTAACCAATATTAGTGCTGCTGCTGCTACTAGTGCTACTACTACTGCTACTACAGCTGTGGCTACAACTGCTACTACCACCACTGCTGCTGCTACTGCAACTACTACTGCTGCTGCTACTCAGTGCTGCTGCTGCTGCTGCTATACAACTGCTATTGTAGTTGCTACTGATAATACTACTGCTGCTGCTATACAGCTGCTATTGTATTTGCTACAGATAATACTACTGCTGCTGCTACACAACTGCTATTGTAGGTGCTATTGATAATACTGCTGCTGCTGCTATACAACTGCTGTTGTAGTTGCTACAGATACTACTACTGCTGCTGATATACAACTGCTATTGTAGGTGCTACTGATAATACTGCTGCTGCTGCTATACAACTGCTGTTGTAGTCGCTACAGATACTACTACTGCTGCTGATATACAACTGCTACTGTAGTTGCTACTGGTAATACTACTGCTGCTGCGACTGGCGAACTGACATGAAACTGTATTGAAAAGGACCATTATTGATTTGAAAGTAATTAGAAACCTAGAAGCCGATCTTTTAATCCTTCTGTGTGTGGCAAGCTTGGAGAAACGTATATATAATACGTGTTCAAACGGAGGAGGAAAAACACACAGAGAACGTAACATCAAAAGTGCTTTCTTCATTCAATTCTCTTGGAATCGACTGGCTGCCATCGTGTCTTCCGTCTTGATTGGTAAACAGCGAGGTTTTATTCTGATTCTGTCTGTGTTGTTGGTGTTGTTGTTGTTGTTGTTTGTTGTTGCTTTCTCTCTCTCTCTCTCTCTCTCTCTCTCTCTCTCTCTCTCTCTCTCTCTCTCTGTGTGTGTGTGTGTGTGTGTGTGTGTGTGTGTGTGTGTGTGTGTGTGTGTGTGTGTTTCTTTGCGCGTGTTATTGTTTACTGTCTGTCCATCTGTCTGTCTACCTGCTTACCTACCTACTTACTTCGTACTTGTCGATCTGTCTGTCTGTCTGTCTGTCTGTCTATCTATCCATCCATCTATCTGTCTGTCTGTCTGTCTGTCTGACCAAATGTCTATCCATCCATCTATCTATCTGTCTGCCTGTCTGACCGTCTGTCTATCTATCTATCCATATATCTGTCTGTCTGTCTGTCTGTCTGACTATCTGTCTATCTATCTATCTATCCACCTACCAGTCTGCCTGTTTATCAACCCACCTCTTTCCTTCCTTCCTTTCTTTCTTTCTTCTTTCTTTCTTTTTTCTTCCTTTCTGTCAGTCGTGTCGAAAGCATTTCTTTCTTTTGATATCCATTGTACGCTACACCCCATCTGACATTCCATTGTACGCTACACCCCATCTGACATATCCATTGTACGCTACACCCCATCTGACATATCCATTGTACGCTACACCCCATCTGACATATCCATTGTACACTACACCCCATCTGACATCTCCATTGTACGCTACACCTCATCTGACATATCCATTGTAAGCTACACCTCATCTGACATATCCATTGTTGTATGCTACACCCCATCTGACATATCCATTGTTGTACGCTACACCCCATCTGACATATCCATTGTTGTACGCTACACCCCTTCTGACATATCCATTGTACGCTACACCCCATCTGACATATCCATTGTTGTACGCTACACCCCATCTGACATATCCATTGTACGCTACACCTCATCTGACATATCCATTGTAAGCTACACCCCATCTGACATATCCATTGTACGCTACACCCCATCTGACATATCCATTGTTCTACGCTACACCCCATCTGACATATCCATTGTTGTACGCTACACCCCTTCTGACATATCCATTGTACGCTACACCCCATCTGACATATCCATTGTAAGCTACACCTCATCTGACATATCCATTGTTGTACGCTACACCCCATCTGACATATCCATTGTACGCTACACCCCATCTGACATATCCATTGTACGCTACACCCCATCTGACATATCCATTGTTGTACGCTACACCCCATCTGACATATCCATTTTACGCTACACCCCATCTGACATATCCATTGTACGCTACACCTCATCTGACATATCCATTGTAAGCTACACCCCATCTGACATATCCATTGTACGCTACACCCCATCTGACATATCCATTGTTCTACGCTACACCCCATCTGACATATCCATTGTTGTACGCTACACCCCATCTGACATATCCATTGTACGCTACACCCCATCTGACATATCCATTGTAAGCTACACCTCATCTGACATATCCATTGTTGTACGCTACACCCCATCTGACATATCCATTGTTGTACGCTATACCCCATCTGACACATTCATTGTACGCTACACCCCATCTGACATATCCATTGTTGTACGCTACACCACATCTGCTGAAAAAGAAAAGAAGAAGCAGATGCCTGATCAACACATAAACCCAACGCTCGTCAGGCCTTTGGGGCCTTCCACTGGTTTGTAGAAAACATTTTTAGAAAACAATATTTTCTTCTTTTTTTTCTTTTTTTTTGTGAATGATAAACAGACGGAGGACACACACACACACACACGCACACACACACACACACACACACACACACACACACACACACACACACACACACCTATGAACAATTTAGCATGGATCAACTCTAACAGTTGGCCAAATAAACACACGAAGCAATATTAAAATGGGGAAATTGAATTTTCATAGGAGTGATTATTGGGCAAGAGTCGGTATGAATTTCTAGCCGAGATGCCTTTGTTAAAAGGAAGAGCAAGAAATGAAACAAACTAAAAACAGCAATAACAAAGACAGCCACACAGAGACAAACTACCTAATATATTTTGCTGTACGAAAAAGTCATCATTCTTAATGGGTTTTTTTTATGTAGCAGTGAATGTTGTGTACAAACTAATTAGAGCGCTTTCACACACGAATGCGTAACTCCGAAAGTCTCAGTTACTCAAAGAGGCGTCACTCCGTTCGGACAAATCCATATACGCTACACCACATCTGCTAGGCAGCAGCACAACCCAACGGGCTTAGGCTTTGAGCATATGCATATATATTTGCGTACCTATCAGAGTGGATTTCTTCTACATAAGTTTGCCAGAGGACAACATTGTTGTTGCCGTGGGTTCTTTTCCAGTGCGCCAAGTGCGTGCTGCACACGGGACCTCTGTTTATTGTCTCATCCGAAAGACTAGACGCTCAGTTTGATTTTTACAGTCAAACTCGGGAGAAAGGGTGAAAGCGGGATTCGAACCCATACCTTCACGGACTCTGTATGGGCAGATAATCGTCTTAACCATTCTGCTACTTGCTCTATAAGAAAGGAATGAAAGACAGAACTCACAAGTAGCCTGCATGTAGACAGAAAGCAAGAGAATGGACAGACCAAAGAAGGAGGTATTTTGGAAAGCGGCAGGATTAATTAAAGGCCGCACTTGGAAGAGCTTTATGGTGAAGAAGATCGGACCAGGCGGCAGAGGGAGATCGTTCCCAGTGTCAGGTCCACAGGCAGAGAAAGAGCGGCGGCCGACTGTGGAGTGACTGACTGTGGGAACACGGAAACAGTGGATCTGAAGCTGGTCGTAGAGAGCGAGATGGGGTGTAGAGGTGATGGCAGTCACAGATAACGTAGAGAGGTGGGTTGTAGAGGTGATGGCAGTCACAGAGATAACGTAGAGAGAGAGATGGGGTGTGGAGGTGATGACAGTCACAGATAACGTAGAGAGAGAGATGGGGTGTGGAGGTGATGACAGTCACAGAGATAACGTAGAGAGAGAGATGGGATGTGGAGGTGATGGCAGTCACAGATAACGTAGAGAGAGAGATGGGGTGTAGAGGTGATGGCAGTCACAGAGATAACGTAGAGAGAGAGGGGGGGGGGGTATAGAGGTGAAGACAGTCACACAGATAACGTAGAGAGAGAGATGGGGTGTAGAGGTGATGGCAGTCACAGATAACGTAGAGAGAGAGATGGGGTGTGGAGGTGATGACAGTCACAGATAACGTAGAGAGATGGGGTGTGGAGGTGATGGCAGTCACAGAGATAACGTAGAGAGATGGGGTGTAGAGGTGATGGCAGTCACACAGATAACGTAGAGAGATGGGGTGTAGAGGTGATGACAGTCACACAGATAACGTAGAGATATGGGGTGTAGAGGTGATGGCAGTCACACAGATAACGTAGAGAGATGGGGTGTAGAGGTGATGACAGTCACACAGATAACGTAGAGATATGGGGTGTAGAGGTGATGGCAGTCACACAGATAACGTAGAGAGATGGGGTGTAGAGGTGATGACAGTCACACAGATAACGTAGAGATATGGGGTGTAGAGGTGATGGCAGTCACACAGATAACGTAGAGAGATGGGGTGTAGAGGTGATGACAGTCACACAGATAACGTAGAGATATGGGGTGTAGAGGTGATGGCAGTCACACAGATAACGTAGAGAGATGGGGTGTAGAGGTGATGACAGTCACACAGATAACGTAGAGATATGGGGTGTAGAGGTGATGGCAGTCACACAGATAACGTAGAGAGATGGGGTGTAGAGGTGATGACAGTCACACAGATAACGTAGAGATATGGGGTGTAGAGGTGATGGCAGTCACACAGATAACGTAGAGAGATGGGGTGTAGAGGTGATGACAGTCACACAGATAACGTAGAGATATGGGGTGTAGAGGTGATGGCAGTCACACAGATAACGTAGAGAGATGGGGTGTAGAGGTGATGACAGTCACACAGATAACGTAGAGATATGGGGTGTAGAGGTGATGGCAGTCACACAGATAACGTAGAGAGATGGGGTGTAGAGGTGATGACAGTCACACAGATAACGTAGAGATATGGGGTGTAGAGGTGATGGCAGTCACACAGATAACTTAGAGAGATGGGGTGTAGAGGTGATGACAGTCACACAGATAACGTAGAGATATGGGGTGTAGAGGTGATGGCAGTCACACAGATAACGTAGAGAGAGATGGGGTGTAGAGGTGATGGCAGTCACAGAGATAACGTAGAGAGATGGGGTGTAGAGGTGAAGACAGTCACACAGATAACATAGAGAGAGAGATGGGGTGTGGAGGTGATGACAGTCACAGATAACGTAGAGAGCGAGATGGGGTGTAGAGGTGATGACAGTCACAAAGATAACGTAGAGAGAGAGATGGGGTGTAGAGGTGATGACAGTCACAGATAACGTAGAGAGAGAGATGGGGTGTAGAGGTGATGACAGTCACAGAGATGACGTAGAGAGAGAGATGGGTGGTAGAGGTGATGACAGTCACAGATAACGTAGAGAGATGGGTTGTGGAGGTGATGACAGTCACACAGATAACGTAGAGAGAGATGGGGTGTGGAGGTGATGACAGTCACAGATAACGTAGAGAGAGATGGGGTGTAGAGGTGATGGCAGTCACAGAGATAACGTAGAGAGATGGGGTGTGGAGGTGAAGACAGTCACACAGATAACGTAGAGAGAGAGATGGGGTGTAGAGGTGATGGCAGTCACACAGATAACGTAGAGAGATGGGGTGTAGAGGTGATGACAGTCACAGATAACGTAGAGAGAGAGATGGGGTGTAGAGGTGATGACAGTCACAGAGATAACGTAGAGAGATGGGGTGTGGAGGTGAAGACAGTCACACAGATAACGTAGAGAGATGGGGTGTAGAGGTGATGACAGTCACAGATAACGTAGAGAGAGAGATGGGGTGTAGAGGTGATGACAGTCACACAGATAACGTAGAGAGAGAGATGGGGTGTAGAGGTGATGACAGTCACAGATAACGTCAGAGAGAGAGATGGGGTGTAGAGGTGATGACAGTCACAGATAACGTAGAGAGAGAGATGGGGTGTAGAGGTGATGACAGTCACAGAGATAACGTAGAGAGAGAGATGGGGTGTGGAGGTGATGACAGTCACAGATAACGTAGAGAGCGAGATGGGGTGTGGAGGTGATGGCAGTCACAGAGATAACGTAGAGAGATGGGGTGTAGAGGTGATGACAGTCACAGATAACGTAGAGAGAGAGATGGGGTGTGGAGGTGATGGCAGTCACAGAGATAACGTAGAGAGATGGGGTGTGGAGGTGATGACAGTCACAGAGATAACAAAGAGAGAGAGATGGGGTGTGGAGGTGATGACAGTCACAGATAACGTAGAGAGAGAGATGGGGTGTGGAGGTGATGACAGTCACACAGATAACGTAGAGAGCGAGATGGGGTGTAGAGGTGATGGCAGTCACAGATAACGTCAGAGAGAGAGATGGGGTGTGGAGGTGATGACAGTCACACAGATAACGTAGAGAGCGAGATGGGGTGTGGAGGTGATGACAGTCACAGATAACGTCAGAGAGAGAGATGGGATGTAGAGGTGATGGCAGTCACACAGATAACATAGAGAGAGAGATGGGATGTAGAGGTGGTGGCAGTCACACAGATAACATAGAGAGAGAGATGGGATGTAGAGGTGGTGGCAGTCACACAGATAACATAGAGAGAGAGATGTGGTGTAGAGGTGATGACAGTCACAGATAACGTAGAGAGAGAGATGGGGTGTAGAGGTGATGGCAGTCACAGATAACGTAGAGAGAGAGATGGGGTGTAGAGGTGATGGCAGTCACAGAGATGATGGATAAGAATGAAAATAAATAAATGGCAAGACCAGACCTGATATGAATTTCCTGGTGAACTTGTGATAATGGTCAATTTATGAAGAGGTAGAAATTTGCGTTAACATGATTTTTCTTCTTCTTTTTTAAAGACGATTTTTAATCAGTCTTGTACTTTTTCATTTTAGAAATAATTATATGCAAAACTTCTCGGTTTATTAGACTTTAAGTAATGTTTAGCGATTACCTAAAAATCGACTTTAGATTGCTTTTGTTCATTTCATCGTTTTCTGTTTCTGTTTTATTTGTATGTGTGGGTGTTTTGTTGTTGTTTGTTTTTAGGTATACACTATTACGTTTTAATGTCAAACTTTACATTAGTTTGTGTGTGTGGGTGTTTTGTTATTGTTTGTTTTTAGGTATACACTATTACGTTTTAATGTCAAACTTTACATTAGTTTGTGTGTGCGGGTGTTTGTTGTTGTTTGTTTTTTTAGGTTGACACTCTTGCGTTTTAATGTCAAAATTCACATTAGCAGTATTTCCTTCTGTTTCTTTGCTTCATTTGTTTGTTTTGTTTGTTTGTTTGTTGCTGTACTATTTACCTGGATCTGTCGCTTTAGGACTCAACAGTGTTGTTTTTCGACGAGTCAGTGGTGAAAAAAAACAAAAACAAAACAAAAACACCACCAGCAACAACAGCAAAACCCCGATCGCCAGAAATTCTCAACACACAACGACTCTGCTCAATAATAATAATAATAATAATGATAATATAATAACAATGACAATCACCCAGCACTGTAGCGAGCACCAGCGAAGGAAGAGCAGAATAAAGCACCACCACAACCACACTACTATTTTTCGTTGGTTTCTTGAAAATTGGACTGTCACCGCTTGGTGGAAACAGTTCACACACTGTACACACACACAGCACACACAGAAACCAAACGGGTAGGAAGAAGGAGGAGGAGACGACAGGAGGCTGGGTGGGTCTGTCGGGTGGAGGACTACCGGGTGGGCCCTGACAACACACTACAACACGCGCCGTCGACTGACGTGCGGTCCCGGGTGGGGTAGGGGTGGATTCCTCCTCCTGCCGGTCTTATAAACGGGTGATTGCCAGCGCAGCCACCCGGTTTGCGCGTCGTGGTGGTGGTGGTGGTGGTGGTATGTGTGTGCCACTGCGAGCGTTTGAGAGAGGGCGAGGGGGGAGGGGGAGGTGGAGAGACACAGAAAGTGTGGGGGGTGGAGAGACACAAACACAGATACAGTAAAAATTATGATACATACAAGTGCATATCAATATAAAAACTTGCGCATACTCACACATGCACGCACTGCACACGCACACACGCACACACACACACACACACATTTGAACAGAAGCCGCATATTACATGTGGATGGGGCTGATGACTAGATCTTCAGGTAGATGGTTGTTGATTGCACAATTCTAGTTATCACACTGGATTTGTTCGAGAGACAGGGCATTGACTGCTTTTGGGAGAAAGCTATTGGCGAAGCGATTGGTTTTCGTCCTTATACTTCTGTACCGTCGACCAGAGGGGAGCATCTCGAAAATCCCAAAAGCTGGATGTGATTCGTCCTGGCTGATTGATTTTGCTTTTTTGAGTAGCCGCCTATAATATATGTGTTCTAGAGAAGGTAGATCAGCCCCGGTAATCTTGGTGGCAGTTTTTACGATTCTGTTCAGGGCTGTGACTTCTGCCTTGGAAATGTTTCCGTACCAAATAGTAATAGCGAAGTTTAACACGCTTTCAATGACTGCTCGGTAGAAATCAACCATGATTTCTTTTCTAATTCCGAACTTTTTGAGGCGCCGAAGAAAGTACAGGCGCTGTTGCGCGAGAGGTCTTTCAAATTAGAATAATTATAGTTTTGATGGTACTATTGTGTTAAACGCAGAGATGTTGTCAATGAAAAGGATCCTAGCATAACTGTTAGGATTTTCGAAATGTCTGAGAACGTGGTAGAGACCTATGCTAATGGCATCTTCAACTGATGTGTGTGTGTGTGTGTGTGTGTGTGTGTGTGTGTGTGTGTGTGTGATTTCTTCTCTTCTTTTTTTTCTAACGTATTCACTTCAATTTTTGTTGCTGTGTTAATGATAAAATATTTTCTTTTTTTCCTTCTGGTTTTTTCCCCCCCTTCCCTTTAAATACAAACGTGCAGCAGCACCACAAGGCCCGGCCAGCGCGTTGGGATGATCCGTGTGTCAGGCATCTGATTATTTTGGTCTTTGTCTATTTTGAAATAATTTTGATTTTTGTTTTATAGCAAATGTAGTGTTGGGGAAATAATGACCAGTCCTCACGTTTTGGCACGTCCTTCAAACTGAAACAGACACTGAAAAACGGCTCCCTGGGGGTTGCACGTGCGCGTGTGTCTCCGGGCTGCTGCAAGCTGGGCTTTGACATATGACGTTTCCTACTTCCTTCCACGCTGTGTCCTTGTCTTTGTTTTAGCTCTCTCTGTCCTGTGTCCTTGTCTTTGTTTTAGCTCTCTCTGTCCTGTGTCCTTGTCTTTGTTTTAGCCCTCTCTGTCCTGTGTCCTTGTCTTTGTTTTAGCTCTCTCTGTCCTGTGTCCTTGTCTTTGTTTTAGCCCTCTCTGTCCTGTGTCCTTGTCTTTGTTTTAGCTCTCTCTGTCCTGTGTCCTTGTCTTTGTTTTAGCCCTCTCTGTCCTGTGTCCTTGTCTTTGTTTTAGCTCTCTCTGTCCTGTGTCCTTGTCTTTGTTTTAGCCCTCTCTGTCCTGTGTCCTTGTCTTTGTTTTAGCTCTCTCTGTCCTGTGTCCTTGTCTTTGT
>JAAQRG010297703.1:0-14781 GCA_011634625.1 Babylonia areolata
TTCTGTGGTGGGAAGATCCCCAGTCAGTCATGCTGTAACACATTGTTGCTGCTTCAGTGGTGGGAAGATCCCCAGTCAGTCATGCTGTAACACATTGTTGCTGCTTCTGTGGTGGGAAGATCCCCAGTCAGTCATGCTGTAACACATTGTTGCTGCTTCTGTGGTGGGAAGATCCCCAGTCAGTCATGCTGTAACACATTGTTGCTGCTTTGTGGTAGGAGCCCTCTGGAGCCACAGTGTTGAGCCGGTTATGTTTTTATGTGAAACATGATGAAGCATTAGTGTAGCATGGACCCCAGCTGTCGAGGAACCCATGGTGTGAGGGGAATAAGCACAGGTTACCTGATGATGTTGGGGCGACAACCGCACATAGAAATGGTTTGCTTAGTTTGCTGTGCTTGTTCACAAAGGAGATAAGTGTCTTTGTAATTACTTGTTTATTTTCCCCACAAAAAAGTAGACTGTGTTGCACTTGTTAAATTGTGCTCTTAGCATTGTTCAGTGTCTTCAGTCCTAAAAGATAAGTTATAGTGGAAGTTGCTTTGTGTCTCTGTGTTTTTGTTGCATTCCACACACACCAGTAGCTTGATTCCTTGGTGTGGTGTTGAATGCACTGGTTCATGTCTTACCATGAGCAGCCATTCCCATGGCTGTACCTGTCTATGTGTGTGTGTGTGTGTGTGTGTGTGTCCCGTTCATCCCTAGTTTGGTTACAGCTGTACCTAGTTCGCCATCCTCACAAATCCCTGTTTCTGTTTTTTTGTTTTTTTTCCTTTTCTTTTTTTATATATTTGTATGTTGTTTTTTCACTGTGCAATGTTGTCTTCTGTGTTGAGTTTCTCTGAAGGTGTTTGCAGAAGATTCTGATTTCTTCTTCTGAACTTAATTGGATTGAAAAGAAAATGTATTATTTGTTGCCTTTCAGTTTGTAGTACAGTGTAGAGCAGTCTTCTTTGGCACTATATTTGTCATCTTTTGACAGTATATGTATGTTTTAAACAACTAACATTCCCATATTAATCAACATCTAGACTAGTTTCACATTCACATTTATTTCTCAGCTTTATAGCTAATGAGTATTTAGTAAGGTGCTCTTTTTTTTTCTTTTTTTTTTTATACTGATTTTGGTCGTGGTTGTCTTTTTTTTTTTTGCATAGTACTTTTGCTTTTGTTTTCCTGGTTTTGGAGGCACCATGGCAGAATTGGTTTGGCATTAGGCTTATGATCAGCGCTCACCATTGATCAGGGTTCAGGGCCCTGATACAACCTGATGTTGTGTCCGTGGGAATTGCACTTGACTCCGATTTTCCTCTCTCCACCCGCTTGTGAACGGGTGCCCACCTTTGGTTGGGGAAGGTTAAAACGGCGGGAAAGAGAGGATTGGCCTTGCCTTTCTGTGCCTCGCCCTAGACACAGTGGACATGAATTCACTGCCTTGATGGCTGTAAAAGGCCAATAGGACCTATAACTTTTGATTTCAATATTTTGTTTTGTTTTAGTTTTTATTGGTTGTTTTGTTGTTGTTGTTTTCAGGGGGGGGGGGTTTTAAGGGGTGCGGGGGGTTCTACGGCTTTCTTTTGTTAGGTTGCTCCTTTATGTGATTGTCCCCTCACCCTGTGGAAATGGTTGGATTGAAGGTGATGTGTGTGTGTTGCCGAGCAGGGGAGGAGAGAGGAGGGGTCCGGCAAGCACTGATTTGTCCTCCAACACTTATGGGACGAGCCAGTGGGGAGGCTCCACCTCTAAGGGTACGCTGATGGACCGTGTCTGTGTCTTTAGCATGCTGCTCAGTGGGTGGGGCGACGTGGCACGTCTGTGTGTTTAGCATGCTGCTCAGTGGGTGGGGAGAGGTGTCACGTCTGTGTTTAGCATGCTGCTCAGTGGGTGGGGAGACGTGGCACGTCTGTGTGTTTAGCATGCTGCTCAGTGGGTGGGGAGAGGTGGCACGTCTGTGTGTTTAGCTTGCTGCTTAATAGGTGGGGAGAGGTGGCACGTCTGTGTGTTTAGCATGCTGCTCAGTGGGTGGGGAGAGGTGGCACGTCTGTGTGTTTAGCATGCTGCTCAGTGGGTGGGGAGAGGTGGCACGTCTGTGTGTTTAGCATGCTGCTCAGTGGGTGGGGAGACGTGGCACGTCTGTGTGTTTAGCATGCTGCTTAGTGGGGAGGCGGAGGGGGAGGGTCCTTAATCTGTGCCTTGAGGAAAACGTTTTGATGTTTTCCCTTCTTTCTGCTTTCTCTTTGATGAACTCTTTTTTTTTTTTCTTCTTGGACTGGGTGCAAAAACAACTCTTTTCACTGCTTATATTATAATGTATTAAACAAGATATTTGATGAAAAGAAGAGAGAGAGAAAAAAAAAGATGATTCCAAACAGTCTGTGATGTCACTGTGCAACAGATGAGCATAATGATTATTATTTGCCAAAGAATAATGTACCTAACATGAGGTGTATTTGACAGGTTGTGCATGGATTTTTTTTTTTTTCCTTTGCTTGTTAACTTTACGAATAACTAACCTGAAGCAAGCACTCTGTTTTCTTCCAAGAGTAATGTAGACATTGTGGAGACAAACAGTCACCAGTGGTAACTGGGACAGATGATGGTTGGCTGGATAAATTGGAAACCAAAGCAGGACTTACACACCATTCATTTTTTTTTGTAATTCCGTTTTTTCTCCTTTCTGTTATTAGTTTTCTTTTTGATTTTTATATTGTGATTTTTGAAAGTGTGTGCTTAATCACTTCAGAATTGATTTTTTTGCGGGGGTTTAGGGTGGGGGGGGGGGGGGAGTTTTTTTTTGTTTTTTTTTCTTGATTGTGAGCATCTCTTTAGTTTTGTATCATGAGAAGCTGTTGTCGTAATATTACTGGATTGTTTTGTATTTGCTTCCATAGTTATCGGTTAACTAGATTCTGCCTCCTTTCTCGTCCCTTTTTATGATTAGCCTTATTCTGTTGTTGATTTTAGATGATGTATACATTTTTGTCCCTGTCATTTGTAGATTGATTATGAGTATTTGATGTTGTGACTGACGTGTAGTTTCATAGATTTGTAGATTTGGTGTGTTTCTATCACTGTTACTGACGTGTTGTTTTGTAGATTAGGTGTATTTTTATCACGGTTTCTGGGATGTTGTTCTGTGGCTTTGTAGATCTAGGGTATTTTTATTCTGGCATGTGGTTCTGTAGATCAAGAGTATTTTATCACTGTGTTACTGACGTGTAGTTTTGTGGCTTTGTAGGTCCAGAGTATTTTTGTTACTGTTACTGATGTATAGTTTTGTGTGCTGACATAGTGATTGTGCCAGTTCTATCTAACACTGAACTGCCTGGAATAATGGTTTGCTTTTCCTGTCACCGTGTGAAAAGCATGAAGAACTAACCTCTTTACTCTCCATATTTTTTTTCCCAAAAGCAGGTGTGTGTTCAGTAATGATTTTATTGGGAACGGGATAACTGCAAAGGATTCATATGCAATTGATAACCTTTGATATTTAAGAAAGATAATTTGAAAGGTTTAAATACTATATTTTGTTGGGTTTTTTTTTTTTATTTACTGTGTAAGGTTTTTTCTTCCTGTGGTTCATACCAATGACAAAAGAAAATCAGTTGTTTTGTATTTGTTTTCCGTGCAGTCTGCTTTCCCTGACTAAAGGAGAAGAAGAAAAAAACAGAAGAGAAAAAAGAGGAGGTTGGCAAAAGAAAAAAAAAGTGGGAGAAGAGAAAAGAGGGGGGTGGAGCTCCCCTCCACAAAAAACAAAACGAATGCTTTTCGCTCATCACGAAAAACTCATCTTTTTAAAACCTATCTATAAGCACTCTCAGCTTCCTTGTTCTCCAACACCACCCATGTCAGCTCACTTTGGATGTATGTAGAGTGGGAGGGGGAGAGTGTGAGTGGGGAGGGGTTTTTGAGAAAGAGTGATCATGAATGTTTTATGTTACTTGTAATATTTTTCTTTCATGCAAAGCGCCCTAAGCTCTTTGAGAGAAAGGGCACTATATAAATGTACATTATTATTGTTATTAACAAAGCGCAGCATAAAAGAATTTTTATGAAGTGGGAAGTAATAGGACAGAGGCCCCATGAAAAAACAAACACACACACACACACGAATTTTGAATACCTGTGCTTCATTACGGACATAGTGGAACAGCCCCAGCTTTCTCTTTCAGGAACAGTTGGACTGTTCATTACTGACAGTATATACCCCTGTACTTGTGGTATGCTTAAACTATATGTGTATGCATGTATATATATATAGATATAGGTATATATCTATATATATATATATATATATATATGCGTGTGTGTGTGTGTGTGTGCGTACACATATGCATATATGTACAAATGTTGGTGTGTATATGTTGGAAGGGAGTGGGTATGTATATGTATGTACACATGATGTGTGTTTAAATGTATGTATGCAGTGTGTTTATCTGTGTGTATTAGTCTGCTGGGTCCATTTTGGTGTGTGTATTATACATTGATGTAATGCGTTGTGTTTGTTGTGTGTTTTGTGAAACAACTGGAGCAGTTTTCAGGATAGAGTGCGATATGAGCATCCATTAAAAGTACTGGTAGTTGTACTGTTATAGCACTTACTTATTCAGATTGATACAAGGGTGTATTTGTTGTTGTTTTTTTTCAGGGGCCAGCACCGTTAAGCCGGATGCCAAGCGATCCACCTCGCGCAGCTCCTTTGTCAGTGTGACTGACCTGAGTTCTGATGAAGACATGAACGTCGACAATATTTGAACACCGCTTCCATTCCAGGACATACTGTGTATCTGAAAGGAAAAATAAAGGGGGGAAATCTGTTGTGGTAAGGAAGGGGTGACATTTGGGTTTTTACAAGAACTGTGAAAGCTGCCTTCAATGGTCAAAGTCAGAGGTGTAATCAGTTCTGTATAGTGATACCGTATTTCATGATATTTGATAAGAACTTTGAAAGCTGGCTCTGATTGTCAAAGTCAGGGGCGGTTGTCAAAGTCAGAGGTGGTTGTCAAAGTCAGAGGTGTGACCAGTTCTATACAGTGATACAGCATTTTATAATGTTTAACAACTGTGAAAACTGCCTCTGATGATCAAAGTCAGAGGTCTGACCAGTTTGTGATACTGCGTTTCATAATGTTTAACAAGAACTGTGGAACCTGTTTTCGATGGCCAAAGTCAGAGGTGTAACCAATTCTAAATAGTGATACTGCGTTTCATAATATTTAACAAGTACTGTGAAAGCTACCTCTGAAGGTCAGTCAGATGTATGACCAGTTCTGTATTGTGATACGGCATTTGGTACTGCAGGGAAGTTAGCGTGGTCTTTTGGGCCAGATAGTAACAAAGAGAGGAGTCATTGTGGATGGGAGTCTGGAGGTGAGGACTGAAAGGATGATGCTGTATGAGACTGCAGGGACTTGACAGTTGATGACAGACAACATCGGAAGGTTTGTGGTGTTGCCGGTTGTTATTCTGTCACACTGTAATGTTGATAAGCTTACACAAATAAATAAATAATAACTATAATGTTGAAAAAAAAAAGAAAGAAAAAAAAGGTAGTAGTAATAATAAGCTTATCTATTATTTATTCACCTTTTTTTTTCTTTTTCTTTTTCCTCAAGGCCTGACTAAGCGCGTTGGGTTACGCTGCTGGTCAGGCATCTGCTTGGCAGATGTGGTGTAGCGTATATGGATTTGTCCGAACGCAGTGACGCCTCCTTGAGCTACTGAAACTGAAACTGTAATGTTGAACTTGTAAAGATGCAGAGGTGCCAGCTGCCCTACTTTTTGCTGTTTCTTTATTTGACTGTGTCTGCATTTGGGATCGTAAAACAAAATGGGCTTTTTGGGTTTGGGTTTTTTTCTTTGCTTTTCTTTTCTTTTTTCCTTTCTTTTTAATTGAGTAGTCTGGATCATGCTGTTTTGTCTAGTAGTTTGCCTTCGGTTTTGTACTGATATAGCAAAGCCGAACCACAAAGCTGCCACAGATCCACATGTTGCTGTGGGTTTAAAATCAAAATACATCAACACCCCCACCCCACCATACACACACCATCCTTTCATGGTCACCATCCATTGAGTTCATGTTCTATTTTACATTCTTTGATGAGCAGGGTTGTGAGAGCATGTTTTGTGTGTTGTTTTGTTTTGTTTGTTTTTTTTGGGGGGGAACAAATGTCCTTGACAAAACTGAAATATTTCTACAGATTTTCATTTTTTTTCCTGAGAAATCAAAAGAAGAGTGGAGGATGTCACCTTTGAAGTTACGCATTATGCTGTAGGTTGGTGGTTTTGATTGCCTTCAAGTATTGTGGCTTTTTTTTTTTTTTAGAGGTTATGACTTGGACGCCAACAAGATGGGAGGCTTGTCTAGAGGTGACTATTTTCTATGGTTGTTACTGTTTGTCTGCAGAAGATCAATTAAGTGTTTCTGGTCATTAAAACCAGAATGTAAGTGATTGTATTTACTCTGAAGACTGGCAGACAGACATTTGGAGACAAGACAAACTTCATGATATAAAGACAAGCGTTTGTGCAGTGATAATAACATGAGTGTTTGTGATAACACAGCAATGATACTGTATCCAAGGGTAAGATCAGCAGGACCATTTTGACTATGCTTTCCACAGCTCTCCTCGTCTCTGCGATAAGATACCAAGGAGCAGCATGAACCCTGGTGACTTTCAGTCCATGTGTCTTGAGGACTTGGAGTTGTGGATGTGCTTACCAGTAACAGGGCTCACAGGAACTTGGGGACTGCTTGGGAACATGCACAGTTTTCTCCTTGGGGGCAGTGTGAAGTGAGGCTGGAACGTGCAGCAAGCAGCGCTGTCTGCAGCCAAAGCAGTGAGCACCACTTTTATAGCCACAGGTGCTTTCTTGCATTTGCGCTTCCATTCGTCACTGTGAAAAGGTGGTGATCGTTTGTTAACAACTGAATGAGTGTCAGTTGGTGGCTGAAACACTGACTTTTGTTAACAACTGAATGAGTGTCAGTTGGTGGCTGAAACACTTGACTTTTGTTAACAACTGAATGAGTGTCAGTTGGTGGCTGAAACACTGACTTTTGTTAACAACTGAACGAGTGTCAGTTGATGGCTGAAACACTGACTTTTGTTAACAACTGAATGAGTGTCAGTTGGTGGCTGAAACACTGACCTTTGTTAACAACTGAATGAGTGTCAGTTGGTGGCTGAAACACTGACTTTTGTTAACAACTGAATGAGTGTCAGTTGGTGGCTGAAACACTTGACTTTTGTTAACAACTGAATGAGTGTCAGTTGGTGGCTGAAACACTGACTTTTGTTAACAACTGAACGAGTGTCAGTTGATGGCTGAAACACTGACTTTTGTTAACAACTGAATGAGTGTCAGTTGGTGGCTGAAACACTGACCTTTGTTAACAACTGAATGAGTGTCAGTTGGTGGCTGAAACACTGACTTTTGTTAACAACTGAATGAGTGTCAGTTGGTGGCTGAAACACTTGACTTTTGTTAACAACTGAATGAGTGTCAGTTGGTGGCTGAAACACTGACTTTTGTTATCAGCTGAATGAGTGTCAGTTGGTGGCTGAAACACTGACTTTTCAAACGAATTTTGAAAGTGTTCATGGTGCACATGTGCCTTACACAGATGTCTGTGTGGTTAGTGAGGCCAGTGGTAGACGACATGCAGCCTGCATGATTTAAATCATCTCTTCTTTATATATATATATATATATATATATATATATATATATATATAAACATTTTCAGAAAACATACTTGCTTTTATAAAGTCCCCGTTTTTTTGTGAAACCTGTATATGGAATGAGGTGCGGTCTTTTTTTTTTTTCTGTCTTTTTTTTTCCCCAGAGGTGCATTCAAAACTTAAATATACATTGATATTTAGTCGTCTGCTGGAGTTGATGAGAATGTGGTGTGGAGACGACCCACTGACACTGACCAGTGTGACTCCTGTGTGCACCTAGTACCTGTCTTGTCAGGGTTGGTAAACCACAGAGCCCCCCGTCACAGGCAGAGTCTTCATCTTTTTGTTCACCTCTTGGCGCCATCCGTATTGTGGTTGTCTGATTTTGTCATCAGCATTGGTGGGTTAAAAACGGTCATACACGTAAAAACCCACTCGCGTATATACGAGTGAACGTGGGAGTTGCAGCCCATGAATGCAGAAGAAGAAGAAGAAGAATGTCATCAGCATTGATGCGTGGTGGTGTGTTGTTGTTTTTTTAGAGTATGCCATGCGGCCCAACACCTCAGTCTTCAACACTCAGGGTTTTTGTTGGGGTTTCTGTCCCTTAGCCCAGGGCCCCAAGACCTGCCCTGTGAGTGAAGTGGGGGATTGTTTTTCCCAGGATCCCACCTGGGGGTCAGAGTTTATAGCATGCCTCTTCATTGCATGCTGAACCTGTCGTTGGACACATCGGGTACTTCAGTGCATGCAACAGTCCCACCTGCTGCCCTGCCCCATCCTGATAGGATCATCACCAGTTGGTCCAGGGTTATGAATATCATAGCTGACCCTCATATCTGAGGGCCTTCTCTCTATCCACCACCTGGGGACCTGCTGGGTTGGGGATGGTTGCTGAGCTACTCAGTTGGTGGTAGGTAGCCTGTTCCCGTTCACAGTCATGTGGAATACTATGGCCTGAGGATTCAGGATAACTGCTGGATTGTTTCAGTTCTTGAAAGTTTCACACACAGCTGCAGCGTCACAAACATTCCATACCAGTTATCAAAGATGGCCATGTCAGTTGGATGATTATTGAACACTTTTGATTCACAGACAGCAGCTCCAAACTCCAGGATTGTAAACATTCTATGCAGATTATCAAAAGTAACTGCAGAGTGATAGGCGTTGTGTGCTTATTTTTACACGTCATGACTGTGGATTGTAAATATTCCTTGCCAGTTTTGTCTGATGGAAGGAACAGAAACAGATAGACAGACCAGTGTTTAGCCTAAATGAACTATGACTGCCAAAACAGTGGCTTGAGATCACTGGTTGTATTGTGTACCAGTTTGCATTGTTACTTTGTATGTGTGTAGAAATCATATGTGACATTTTTTCAGACTTGAATGCCTTTTTTTGTTTTGATGTAGCCACTTTGCAGTCACTCGGATGGTGTGTACTTACTTTATGTTGTCGAATATTTTGTGCCTTGTGTGTGGATTTTTTTTTTTCCATTGACTAGTTTGGCATTTTAGCCGATCCATTTTGTGCCAGTCAGCATATCAAAATCTCAGCTTGACCGTCCCTCCATGCTGTGTGCAGTGTGGAGAAATATCCATGCATATCATTTATCAGGTGGTTTTGGTTTACAGGGTTTGTTTTTTGTGGGTTTTTTTTATTGATGTTTGTCTGAGATTGTGAATCACTTTCATTCACTCACCAGTCGTCTTGCTCCGTCCAAAGGAATCCTTTTTTTCTTTTTTCTTTTACATTGCATTTTTTATCCACTGGGGATATTGTGTGACATGTAGCTGGTTATGTGCTTATTTTAGTCACTAGTTGTATATCATGACTTAAATCCTGTTCTTTGAGAGCTGGTATAATGAAAGCACAGAGACAGGGAAAGAAGGATGAAATCATTGCACTTTATTTTAGTCTGCAGGTAGGTTAGTCATGGTAAAATATTGTGAATCCAGACATTTAGCTCAGAACTGCTCAGTCAGCTAGAAGTTACACATCATATGAAAGTTGATGTGGAAAAATCAGTCAGTTTCTCTCACAAGTTCTGTTCTGTTGTGTGTGTGTGAAATGGCTGACAGTAACATAATAATTGAGATACCACGTTGATATGTGTGTATGTTCAAATTCAATGTCAGATCCACAACAACACAAAGAGTCATTGTGGTAAGTAGTGGAGAATCTCTGTGAGAAAAAAAAAACAAAAAACAATTTTTGTCGTCATTCATGATGTGTGCACAGCAAGAACAGCGTTGGGAAGCTCAGACTCATGACTTGTTTACGACAGGTGTGGTAGCCGGATGGTTAGAGCGCCAGACTTTCTCCAGAGTTTCCTGAGTTAGATCCTCAGTTTTAGCGCACCTTATGGTCATCATTTGTGCAGACCTACTAGTGCCTGAACCTCCTTCATGTGAATATGCTGGCAGAAGATTAGACACACATGTTAATGATCCTGATCCTGTAATCCATGTCAGTGTTTGGTGGGTTATGGAACAAGAACATACCCAGCATGCCCACCCCTGAAAACAGAGTATGGCTGTCTACTTGGCTGGGTACATACAGGAAAAAGCCCACTTGTACATATAAGTTAACGTGGTTGTTGCAGTAGCCCACAAACACAGAAGAAGAATTGTATGTGAAATGAGTTGCTAGCCTATTTCTATTAAGATAATTTTTTATTGGTCTGTCTCATCCAGCAACTTGGGTTTGCCCAAGATCTGGTTTGTTTTGGTGAAAATAATGGTGATGGTGATGAAATAATTAACATTGCTTGTGTGTTTGGTGTTGGAGGATAAGGCATATGGATGTCACTTGTTAACACACACACACACACACACACACACACACACACACACACACACAAAATTCTTCTACAATTTTGAATTTTTGTTGTAATTGTGAATGCATCAAAGAAGACTTATGCATGGAAAAAAGAAAGAAACCTTGTACATATGCACACAGCTGTTATTTTGCTACTTACTTCTTTTCCCAGTCCCACCACACCATGCTACTAGGAACCACCTGTACTTACTTTACACTGTATACCACTTACTTTAAACAGTGTAGTCATCCCCCCTAGCAACCTCTCCCACTCCTCCCCCACCCAAACCCCCCTACATCCCTGTTTACAGGAAAGACATAATTTCCTCTTTTTGAATGTAGATAGATTTTATACTCTAGTTTTGACAAGGTACTTACAGGGTTAAGAAAATGTTGATAATAACTGGTGTTTTATATTGACTTTTTACATCAGTTTGTGATAAGCTTGGTGTTTGTCTTCATTTCATGACAAACCTGTTGACAAGTGCACAGTAATAAGAGGGTTGAAAAAGCATATCATGTAGAGGTTTTGTTCCTAAAATGTTTGTGTATGGTTATCTGTATGCGCAAAGGTGTAGTCATTATTGTGCAGCTTTGTGCGATTGTAGAGCATTATTCCGCTTGTGGTATTTTGATGCGTTTCACAAGTTTTCCCTTTTGAAGTGTGTCGTAGCAGATCTTCATGCAAGAGTATATAGTGATCAGCCTATCTTGGTTCCCTTGTTTGTTTGTGTTTCTTTTTTCTGTCATTGGCACATATACATATCATTGCTTGTTGTCTTTTAGCAAAAATAAATCAAGTTTTTGCTGTGCTTTCTTTTGAGAGTATTCGGTTTTACATTGTTTATGTGTAAAGCATCTCATCCCTTCCTCGCACGCACACACACACACACACACACACACACACACACATCCGCTTGTTCATGTCTTGTCAATGTTTCGCTATCCTTCAGTTTTTATCCGTGGGCTTAACATTCTGGTATGTATGAGTGTATAAAAAGTCACAGCAATATCATGGTCAGCGATATCAATTTGTTTGTGATATTTGTGATATTTTAAACAAATTTGGATGCTCAAGTGCTACCTGATGTACTCTTGTACCCCTCCATCCATTCTTGGGTTTCTACTATGCTCTTATTTGGATACACATTGAATGAGCTTGTGAAAGATGCATGGTGATGCTGTGAGGTATCATGGCAAGCCAGATCGATGCACTAACAATTAGTACAGTTATTATATATATATTATAGTATTATTATTACTATTATTTTTGTAATTAGTATTTCGTACTCTGTCTGTGCACAACTGGTTTGTGTTATAATATCTGAAACACTTGTCATGTACTTGCAGTGGTTTCCAGATGGGTTTTTTGTTTGATTTTTTTAACCAGACATACTGATTTGTTTTATTTCGTTTTACAGCTTTACAGCAACACATTTTTTTTATTATTATAATTTTGATATAGCCGGTGGAGATTTTTATGCTGCCCAAACTAAGTGTTTCAACAGGATTTAAGGTAAGGTTTTATATTCAGTCTTGTTTGATAAAATTGAAAAAAATTAGGGTTTTTAAACAATGTCTCTCTGGTGCAAGCCAGGTTAGCCTTGTTTTTCTGTCCCATCAGAAAAAAAATACACATCCTTGTAACTAACCAATGTCTAGCAAGGAAGGCTGAAGGAAAGTTGCTCTGGAAGGCTTGCTGAGTGTCCTTGATATCAGCAGATTGTTGTGGTGACCAGTTTTTGTGCACTTTTACAAGACTACAGTCGCTGTTCTTCCTTCGCAGTGCCTTCTCATTCAGCTAGAAACCTGAAATCCAGGGAACAAAATGTTTCTTTTTATTACCACTGAAATCCAACTATAGCAGAATCTTAATGTTTATTGTGGAGGGGAAAAAAAAAAGACCATTAGCTTTATCCTGTTGATATTGAAATAACTTTCAGTGAATGATTTTTTTTTTTTTTTTCCTGTGGCTGTGTTGTCTCCAATCTGAATGATATTAAAGATGAAACATTAATTGAAACTATTCCCACATGATTTTTGTTTTCAGCATGTAGACTTGCAGTTATAACGGAGGAGTATACAAAAGCATGTTTGTAGTCATGTTCGTAACCTTTTGTTGCCAATGAGTCATTAACTGTTTTCATTCATAATAAACACTGTATTTTTAATATTTGATATTCTGAAAGATAATGAATTGGAAGATTTATGACAGTATTCTATCATGTGTTGGAGCTTTTGGAGGTTAATTAATAGTTTTATAAATTCAAGATAAAGTATTTACAGATTTCTGTGCTCAGTTTCATTCCAGTTTCTAGTGTGAAAGTTAGCAAAGATGATTGAAATTAGAACATAATTTTAGCAAATCCTCATTGGAGTCTCAAGTGTGTACATTCTTTACTTAATATATAAATTACTAGAGTGAAAGCCAATTTTGATGTAGCTGTGATGTCATCTGTCTGTTGTGCATTTACGAATCCCTCAGTGTTTGTTCAGACCACCAGCAGAACTCCTCTCTTTTCAAGGACTGGCTGAGATGAGCATTGTCAGAAAAGAATGAGAGAGATACTTTTGCTGGTATGGTTTACATGTTTTATTTATTCTTGATATGTGAAATATAGCCATGTATGTGATTTGGGGAAATCAATTACATTTTGTGATCTGAACCTGCTTGAGTCAAGTGCTTGGTGTGTGTGTGTGAATGAGAGTGTGTCACAGAATGTGTGTTACGCCCAAGTTATGCTCTCTGAGACTGACCAATTCTGATTCCTCACATTCTGAACAGACAGCCACATGGAGGCGTTGCTGAAGAAATACACTGAAGTACGTGCAATTTGTCTGTCTTTGTTAACTCATTCAACCTTGGGTCTGAGCATCGCTAGGGTGTAAAAAAAAACAAACGTTTCACTAAAAGGGGGGCAAAGGGGAGGTTACCTACTTCCGGGAGGTTATCAGTCCTAGCTACTTTCGTTTTCTCTGCATAGGCGGATAGTAGTTTGCACAGGACAGGAATGTCAGACCCCTGCTGGAGTCTGTACTAGTGGGTCACGGTAAGTATGTTACTTAAACTTAATTTTAGGAAGAAAATTTCCTTTTCACTAAAACGGTTCCCTTATTCCTACATATGCGTAAACCACAAAGAGAACAAACTTCTACAGTGTTTCTGGTTTGTCCATGTGTCAATTTCAAGACCAAAATATGTTGATTTCAGTAAATTTTCTGCATTTTTCTGAGTCAGAATTGCAGGGAAGCCAACTGAAGCTGTGAACTCCTAGGGATGAATGGGTTAAGGAGATACTGTAACACATCACCAAACCACGGCACTCATCTGATCCATTTTCCAAATAAAATGTCATACACACTCAATTTTTTATAAGAAAAAAATAGTGCATTTACAACAACAACAAAAAAGCACAATGAAACACCCACATGCACACACTCGCACACACACACACACACAATAAAAGATGTTTGATGTTTTCAAAGTTCAATAAGTTTATATGGGAAAATAAAGTAATGAAAATGATGGAGGATGGTATGTGCAGGGATGTGTCTAAAAAAATGCAGATCTTCTTTGCAGTAAGTAAATGATGTGAACACCCAGTACATGTTGCACATAATCCGTACACACTGTTGGAGAGAGAGAGAGAAAAAAAAACAACTGCCTGCCAGTAGTCCTCATTTCAAAATGAACAATACTTTCAAATATTGAAACACCTTTGTTTATCATTGTTGCTTATAGCCCAGCTGGCCACACAAGGCCATATTAGGGCTTAAAACACTGACATTATGGTTCCCATAGAACTTGGGGGGAACAAAAAACAACCCAAAACACCACAGGAAAACAAATAAGGCACAAGAACAGTCCAGATTCATGAACATAAACCCAGGACATGAGTCCAAAGCTGACCATTCAGTCAAAACATTGCCAGAGAATTGAATTAGCTGACCTGAACATCAACATGATTATACACAATACACAAGAAGTCCTGTTTGATAACAAACACACAAAACCAATCAATACCAGCAGGTAACTCAACATACCCATGATTCATGTAACTTGTAACTTTTTCTTTCATGGAAAGCACCCTGAGCTCTTACAGAGAAAGGGTGCAACATATATGTACATTATTATTATTATTATTATTATTATTATTATATCCAGGGAATAAAACAAAGTAAGAATGTCTAATTATCAAGTCCAGAAAAATAGAAAAACATACTCCTGGCTTCCTAGGAAAAACAGCAACAGTTGAAGAACACAACAGAAAGAAAAT
>JAAQRG010297704.1:5000-14853 GCA_011634625.1 Babylonia areolata
CGAGAGACACGTTGAAAGCCTTGTGATCACCCTCTTCATTTAAGGTGTCCTCTGTGAAGGAACAGAAGAGCAAATTGATTCTTGAATCTGACTTATGGTGTAAAACCTGGGCTGTTTTCAATCCCATTGCAGGCGGTCAGCCTTCCGCGTCTTGTATAAACAGTTGCAACCTGGTAAAGGTGCCCCCATTGACAAACAAGAACGAAGTCTTCTTCCGTTCATTCTTGAATCCATTTACCCTCTTTCTTTCCTTAGACTGTCAGCCCTCAGATAGCGATCGCGGTTGTCTGGTGTGCTGGATACATGATGAATCTTGTTTGTTGTCTTCTTCTTTGTCGTCTTGTGACTTCCCAAATTATAGTTACATAAAAGATATGTCCTTTGATAAAAGTTTTGCTGACAGTTCTTCTTCATTCTTCGTCTTGTTCTTCTTCGTCGTCTTCCCCGTCTGCTTGGCAGATGTGGTGTAGCGTATATGGTTTGTCCGAACGCAGTGACGCCTCCTTGAGCAACTGAAACTGAAACTGAAACTTCTCCGTCGTCGTCGTATTCTTCATCTTCCTCCTCCTCCTCCTTCTTCTTTGTCTTCTTCTTCTTCGTCGTCGTCGTATTCTTCATTTTTCTCCTCCTCCTCCTTCTTCGTCTTTTTCTTCGTCGTCATCTTCTATATCTTCCGCCTCCTCCTTCTTCTTCTTCTTTGTCCTCTTATTCTTCATCTTCTTCTTTGTCCTCTTATTCTTCATCTTCTTCTTTGTCCTCTTATTCTTCATCTTCTTCTTTGTCCTCTTTTTCTTCATCTTCTTCGTTGTCCTCTTTTTCTTCATCTTCTTCTTTGTCCTCTTATTCTTCATCTTCTTCGTTGTCCTCTTTTTCTTCATCTTCCTCTTTGTCCTCTTTTTCTTCATCTTCTTCGTTGTCCTCTTTTTCTTCATCTTCTTCTTTGTCGTCTTCTTCATTTTCCCCTCCTCCTCCTCCTTCTCCTCCTTCTTCCCCTTCTTCTTCTTTACCTCTGTGAAGAATCATCGGGGCGCCGCGCAGAAGAACTGTTCACCAGATTCCTCCAGGTCTGCCGATTGTGTGTCAAAGCCTGGGTCTATACATGGTTTTCCTGTCCATTCTGCAGTCTGGTCAGCCCATCGTCTTCCCTTCCGTCCCCCTCCCTCAGCAGTACCTTACAGAGGATTGTTTCAGCACAGCAGTACTTTACAGAGGATTGTTTTAGCACAGCAGTACCCTAGAGAGGATTGTTTCAGCACAGCAGTACCCTAGAGAGGATTGTTTTAGCACGGCAGTACCTTACAGAGGATTGTTTCAGCGTAGCAGTACCTTACAGAGGATTGTTTCAGCGTAGCAGTACCCTAGAGAGGATTGTTTCAGCACAGCAGTACCTTACAGAGGATTGTTTCAGCACAGCAGTACCCTAGAGAGGATTGTTTCAGCACAGTAGTACCTTAGAGAAGATTGTTTCAGCACAGCAGTACCTTACAGAGTATTGTTTCAGCACAGCAGTACCCTAGAGAGGATTGTTTCAGCACAGTAGTACCTTAGAGAAGATTGTTTCAGCACAGCAGTACCTTACAGAGTATTGTTTTAGCACAGCAGTACCTTACAGAGTATTGTTTTAGCACAGCAGTACCTTACAGAGTATTGTTTTAGCACAGCAGTACGTTAGAGAGGATTGTTTTAGCACAGCAGTACCTTAGAGAGGATTATTTTAGCACAGCAGTACCTTACAGAGTATTGTTTTAGCACAGCAGTACCTTAGAGAGGATTGTTTTAGCACAGCAGTACCTTAGAGAGGATTGTTTTAGCACAGCAGTACCTTAGAGAGGATTATTTTAGCACAGCAGTACCTTAGAGAGGATTGTTTTAGCACAGCAGTACCTTAGAGAGGATTGTTTTAGCACAGCAGTACCTTACAGAGTATTGTTTTAGCATAGCAGTACCTTACAGAGGATTGTTTTAGCACAGCAGTACCTTACAGAGTATTGTTTTGGCACAGCACAGCAGTACCTTACAGAGTATTGTTTTAGCACAGCAGTACCTTACAGAGTATTGTTTTAGCACAGCAGTACCTTACAGAGTATTGTTTTAGCACAGCAGTACCTTACAGAGTATTGTTTTAGCACAGCAGTACCTTACAAAGGATTGTTTTAGCACAGCAGTACCTTACAGAGGATTGTTTTAGCACAGCAGTACCTTAGAGAGGATTGTTTTAGCATAGCAGTACCTTACAGAGTATTGTTTTAGCACAGCAGTACCTTAGAGAGGATTGTTTTAGCACAGCAGTACCTTACAAAGGATTGTTTTAGCACAGCAGTACCTTACAGAGTATTGCTTTAGCACAGCAGTACCTTAGAGAGGATTGTTTTAGCACAGCAGTACCTTACAGAGTATTGTTTTAGCACAGCAGTACCTTACAGAGTATTGTTTTAGCACAGCAGTACCTTACAGAGGATTGTTTTAGCACAGCAGTACCTTACAGAGTATTGTTTTAGCACAGCAGCACCTTACAGAGTATTGTTTTAGCACAGCAGCACCTTACAGAGTATTGTTTTAGCACAGCAGCACCTTACAGAGTATTGTTTTGGCACAGCAGTACCTTAGAGAGTATTGTTTTAGCACAGCAGTACCTTACAGAGTATTGTTTTAGAACAACAGTACCTTAGAGAGGACTGTTTTAGCACAGCAGTACCTTACAGAGGACTTTGGAAGATCATGGCCAAGTACGGATGCCCTCGGAAATTTATTTCCTTGGTCAGCCAATTTCATGAAGGCATGCAGGCTCGAGTCCAGGACAATGGCGAAACATCTGCTCCTTTTCCTGTCACAAATGGTGTCAAGCAAGGCTGCGTCCTGGCTCCAGCATTGTTCAGCCTCATGTTCTCTGCTATGCTTACTGATGCCTTCAGAGATGGCGATGTTGGAATCGGCCTAAAGTACCGAAAAGATGGCAAGCTGTTTAACCTCAGAAGGCTTCAAGCAAAAACGAAGGTCATGAAAGACATCATCAGAGACTTTTTGTTTGCTGATAATTGTGCCCTCAATGCTGGATCTGAAGCTGACATGCAACTCAGCGTCGACAAGTTTGCCACTGCCAGCAGGAACTTCGGCCTTACCTTCAGCACGAGGAAAACTGAAGTTCTCCATCAGCCAGCCCCAGGGAAACCCCACGTTGAGCCCAACATCACAGTCAACAGTCAGAGACTCAGTGTGGTGGAGCGGTTCACATACCTTGGCAGCACACTGTCACGAAATGCGACCATCGACGATGAAGTGAACGTCAGGATTGCAAGAGCAAGCGAAACTTTTGGTAGACTCTATGCAAATGTCTGGAACAGAAGAGGCATTGGTCTTGAGACCAAACTAAAGGTCTATAGAGCAGTAGTTCTCCCCACACTACTGTACGCCTGCGAAACTTGGACAGTGTACCAACGACATGCCAAGAAGCTGAACCACTTCCACACAATATGCCTCAGGAAGCTACTGAACATCAAGTGGCAAGACAGGACCCCAGACACGGAGTTGCTTGCAAAAGCCACCCTTCCCAGCAACTTCACCATCCTGATGCAGTCCCAGCTTCGCTGGGCTGGACACGTGGCGCACATGCCAGACCATCGGCTGCCCAAAAGGCTCTTCTATGGCGAGTTGCAACAAGGGAACAGATCACACGGAGGTCAGAAGAAGCGCTTCACAGATACTCTGAAAGTCTCTCTGAAAGCGTTTGATATCAACCCTGACTCCTGGGAGGAATCTGCAGTGGATCGTGACAAATGGCAGTGCTCATTCCGTCTTGAGGAGTAAAATTACAGATATTACATAATCATTGTTGGGGAGGGTTTGGAGGCCCGCTTTCGTAGGGAATCTTTCGTCGCTCGCAGAGCGAGAAGTGGGTCATATGACGTCATGGGCAGCCAACCACCGTAACTCGCTTTTCTGGGTTTGCTCCACCTTTGTTCGGACAACTTTAGGCAGAGTTTATAAATGGATCAGTTCGAAAATGTAATGGCAGAAATGTGATAAGTAACATGCTTAAAGTAAGCATGTAGGACAAAAGCAAATAATGGGTGTAATCATAAAACCAAATATATCTTGTAAACTTGCAAAAATGGTAACGGAAATTGCTCAAAATCCTTTCATCAGGACAACGGTTTCCACGACGAAATTTTAGCCTTTCGGTGATCGTGAAAAATAAACAGGAAAAGGAAACGGGCATGCGCACGGGGTTCTCGCTAAAAATAATCTGAAAATCTCATCCAAAATCAGACGAAAGTGGGTCTTCAAAACCCTCCCTAATGCCTGATGAGAGAGAGAGAGAGAGAGAGAGAGAGAGAGAGATCTACTTACCTGCCCACCTATCCACCTACCTTCCAAATTATATTTCTTACCATGACTTTTCACTTGTGCGCGTGAGGGTTGGAAAGACACAGGTTCATGACCAAAAACAATTCTTCGTTCGGGGGATGCGACTTGAGTTCACTGTCAAACACGAGCGGGCTTCGATGTGTTGACCGTTTTTACCCCCGCCATGTTGGCAGTCATACTCTCTTTTATCGGGGGGTGGGGGGTGGGGGGGGGTAACAATGTGTGAAATACACGATTGTTTTAAGGCTGTTAATGGCAAGACTTTTTTTGTTTATTCTACAGGTTCTGGCTCACACAAATAATGTATTTGAGCTGGTGACGAGGAACGAGTTGAAGAAATCATCTCCATCTCAAAACAGTCCTGGTGAGTCTGTCTGTGTGTCTGTGTGCCTGTCGTTACATGAGGGAAGGTGCTGATGGATGTTAAGGATTGAAGGGTCCTTCACGCCCCACACTTGGGATGCAGTGCAGTGCAGGAGATGAAACGTCTCTCCCGGTACCCAGCAGGTCTAGTGAAGTTGTGGGTGTGAGTTACAGGATACCACGTGGAAATTCTTGTGTTCAGTCAGTCAGTCTTGCACTTAGACATGTAACCACTATCTTCCACTCCTTGATACTTATGACCAGGTCATATTGTGTGTCAGGTCAGGTCATTAGATCTGCTACTGGTAACCTGTAATCCAGTACAACCTGTTCAGGGTCGGGTTGCCGGCGACTAAACCGGCACTCCCACCGCTCCCTTCTGGGATTGGTGAGGTGGGTGGCTAGACACCCTTATGGAGATCCATAAAAGGGCGTTGGCTCAGGAGAGCCACCGACGGCCATCTAGCTCCACTGTGCTGTGTGCATGCCACACGCAGTTGGCCCCCAGGGTGTGTCTACCCATGCATGCGAAGTCTGGATCCGGCAGAATCTGCGGAAGAAACCTATCGGTTCAACGGAGAGGAAGGCGGTTACAGCAATGCACTGTGGAGTGCAGAGAGCAAGATGAGACACGAAAAGATATCTTGGTCATCCACTGCATCCGTGCTCATCCTCTAGTCATCTCGACTTAGTCTTGCCACTGGTAATTGGTGGACCCGGACGAGAGAGTGAGGTTGACGTTGCGCAACTCCTCTTCACTTTAAGCAAACTCATTGCGCAAGTCATCAGTCATCCAAAATGACCTTTCATCCTTCATCATTTCATCACCCCCAAGTCCTGTGGTGACAGGCGAGCGACGAAACGACAGGTGTGGGTACACTGGCAGTTGCAGCCGCAGACCTGCACACAGGCGGCTCAGGCCATAGGGTCGTTCTTCGTCGACAGGAGCAGCGATGGAGCTCGGCAGCCGTCTGAGCGTCTGAGCAGCCCTCTTTAGGAATGCACTGCTAACCTCCCTGGCATGAGGAAGGGGCTAGAAAAGGTGCCCTAAAAATTGCCTGCTCCATATCACCCTGGCCAGCATACCGCGGCTGGCGGGGACCCTACATCAGCCGTCGAAACAAGAAAGAAAAGAAAAAAAACAAGGATCGTTCCTCTCACCATTGGTGCTTGGAACATAAGGACTCTCCTGGACAGAGATAACGTGGACAGACCCCAAAGGAGAACGGCACTAGTTGCATCCGAACTCGCCAGATACAACATTGACATCGCAGCCTTGAGTGAGACTCGGCTTGCAGGTGAAGGCCAGCTCTGTGAACGGGGATCTGGTTACACCTTCTTCTGGAGTGGACGAGGAAGCGAAGAGCGACGTGAGGCTGGCGTTGATTTTGCAGTAAAAACAGCACTTGTCAGCAAGCTAGCTGGAATCCCAAAGGGAGTCAACGATAGGCTTATGACCATGAAGCTCCCACTGGCATCTGGCCAGAAGCACCTCACCATTGTCAGTGCCTACGCCCCAACCATGACCAACCCGGATGAAGTGAAAGCGAAGTTCTACGAGGACCTTCACTCTGTCATTGCTGCTATCCCTAAAGCAGACAAGCTCATCATTCTTGGGGACTTCAATGCTAGAGTTGGCTCTGACTACCTCTCCTGGGATGGAGTGATTGGAAAGCATGGTGTGGGCCACTGTAACCCAAATGGATTGCTTTTGCTTCAGACCTGTGCAGAGCACGAACTGCTGATAACCAACACAGTTTTCTGCCTCCCTACCCGTAACAGGACGTCATGGATGCACCCTCGCTCAAAGCATTGGCATCTCATCGATTACGTCATCGTCAGGAAAAGGGATAGGCAAGATGTACGTGTGACAAAGACGCCGAGTGTTGGACAGACCATCGCCTTGTAGTCTCGAAGCTGAATATTCGAATCCAGCCCAAGAGACGCCCCCAAGGCCAGAAGGCTCCAAAACGCCTCAACATTGCTAAGCTGAAAAACATCACCATCAAACAGACCTTTGTGGAGCTGCTGGAAGATCGTCTGGAATCCGCCTCTCTGGACAACCAGAATGTGGAGTCTGACTGGAGGTCCCTGCGCGAGCTGATCTATAGTACAGCTTCAGAGACCCTGGGACCCATGACCAGAAAGCACAAAGACTGGTTTGATGAAAACTGTGATGAAATCAAACAGCTTCTGGATGAGAAACGCCGTCTGCATCAAGCCCACCTGAGCAACCCAAAGTCCACATCAAAAAAGGATGCGTACAATGCCATCCGCAGGACTGTTCAGCAAAAGTTACGTCAGATGCAGGATAAGTGGTTGAGCGACAAAGCCGATGAGATCCAGGGGTATGCTGACAGGCACGATATGAAGAGGTTCTATGATGCCTTAAAAGAAGTCTACGGTCCCACATCCTCAGGATCATCCCCCCTCCTCAGTGCAGATGGGAATACCTTGATCACCGAGAAGGAGAAAACTCTCGAACGCTGGGCTGAGCACTTCAACAGTGTCTTAAATCGCCCTTCCTCCATAAATGATGAAGCCATAGACCGGCTCCCACAAGTCCCCATCAACGAAGCACTGGACAATCCGCCAACACTTCTTGAGACCCAGAAAGCAATCCATCTGCTATCCAGTGGCAAAGCACCTGGCTCAGACTCCATACCAGCAGAGGTCTACAAGGATGGAGGCACTGTGCTGACTGAGAAGCTCCATCAGCTGTACTCACTCATGTGGAAAGAAGAGACGATCCCCGAGGATTTCAAAGATGCATCTATCATTCACCTGTACAAGCGAAAGGGGAACCGGCAAGCCTGTGATAACCATCGGGGCATTTCCTTGCTCTCTATCGCAGGCAAGATACTTGCCAGGATCCTACTAAACCACCTCACAGCACACCTTGACCAAGGTCATTTGCCTGAGAGCCAATGTGGATTCCGGAAAGAGCGCGGAACCACCGACATGGTGTTTGCTGCAAGGCAGCTCCAAGAGAAATGTCAGGAGCAAAATGCTGCTCTGTTCTCCACCTATGTTGACCTCACTAAAGCCTTCGACACCGTGAGTAGAGAGGGACTGTGGAAGATCATGGCCAAGTACGGATGCCCTCGGAAATTTATTTCCTTGGTCAGCCAATTCCATGAAGGCATGCAGGCTCGAGTCCAGGCCTTACCATCAGCACGAGGAAAACTGAAGTTCTCCATCAGCCAGCCCCAGGCAAACCCCACGTTGAGCCCAACATCACAGTCAACGGTCAGAGACTCAGTGTGGTGGAGCGGTTCACATACCTTGGCAGCACACTGTCACAAAATGCGACCATTGACGATGAAGTGAACGTCAGGATTGCAAGAGCAAGCGCAGCTTTTGGTAGACTCTATGCAAATGTCTGGAACAGAAGAGGCATTGGTCTTGAGACCAAACTAAAGGTGTACAGAGCAGTAGTTCTCCCCACACTACTGTACGCCTGCGAAACTTGGACAGTGTATCAACGACATGCCAAGAAGCTGAACCACTTCCACACAACATGCCTAAGGAAGCTACTGAACATCAAGTGGCAAGACAGGACCCCAGACACGGAGGTGCTTGCAAAAGCCACCCTTCCCAACATCTTCACCATCCTGATGCAGTCCCAGCTTCGCTGGGCTGGACACGTGGCACGCATGCCAGACCATCGGCTGCCCAAAAGGCTCTTCTATGGCGAGCTGCAACAAGGGAAGAGATCACACGGAGGTCAGAAGAAGCGCTTCAGAGATACTGTGAAAGTCTCTCTGAAAGCGTTTGATATCAACCCTGACTCCTGGGAGGAATCTGCAGTGGACCGTGACAAATGGCGCACTGCTCTGCACAAAGGTGCCAAGTTGTGCGAGGCCAACAGGACTGCTGCAGCTGTTCAGAAGAGGCAGGCCAGAAAGTCACGGGCAAACAAGCTCCCTGACAATGATATGCCTGTCTTTGTCTGCCCCAGCTGTCAGCGAACATTTCGTGCGCAGATTGGACTATTCAGCCATCTTCGCATTCACAGATAGATTCATGAGCATCCCCCCACCCCACCACCACCCTCCCCCCATCCCCCAGCTGGATGACAACGATGGTCATCATCGATCTCGATGGACACACACCACCACAACAAACTAAATTAACCCGAACCAGTTAAAGGCTTTTTAAGCACAATGTTTGGCAGCTTGCATGTGAGTCCGTGAAAATGACACTCTGTACCCTTTGAGTACATCCTGTCCTCATGTTCACCTTCATGGGCAGGTTTCTCTCTCCATGAGAAGTCGGTGGCTGCATTCAAACTGGATTGAATCGGTTATGGGTTTGCAAAGCAATTGCGCATTGCTGTGACTCAGCAGTTCCATTGACAAGTAAACTGAACACTCACCGACAGACAGACAAAAAAAAAGAAAAAAAGGGATTTGTGATTTAGTCATGTGCCTGATTAACTGAGCTTGAGTCAGTGTGCCCCGGTAGACACTGCGGCATCAGCGGACAGCATGATCAGTGCAGCTTGTATGCTTTGCATGTGATGACTTCAATTTCTGTTTTATGTTATGACAACAGGTGTTCCAGCATGGCCAGAGAGATTCAGTCGATTTATGCACGCGCCGCATTCAAGAAAACATCTCTCTCTCTCTGTGTGTGTGTGTCGTGTGCGCATCGATTTATACAAATCTAGCTTTGCATTTTTTTGGATCATCTGTTTAGAGCTTTCTTCCTTCGTTCATTAAGACGTGCGATTCATTACGTTGTGCGATTCCTTCAAATCAAGCATACGAGAACTTCTGCTCCACAAACAATAGGCCCACAAAGCTTCTTTTAATTTTTTTTATTTTAATTTTATTTTAACCAGCTAAAAAAAGACACACACACACACAAAATCATGCTTTTGTGAAGTTTGTATCTATATCTACATGCAGTGGATCTATTTTAGTTCTACCTTTGTGCTTTAATGTTCTTACTTGTTCGCCTGTAAATTGGATGTTATTACTTGTAACATCTGCATCAGCAAATTAATCACTTTTGTATATGTACAATGTTAAAGTTGTGTTTCTCTGTTCTCTTTATGTCCGCTATATGTTTGGGCTCACTTCGGTCATGTCTCTGTATGTGCATAAGTAGGCCTATATAT
>JAAQRG010297708.1:0-14835 GCA_011634625.1 Babylonia areolata
ATTGGATACACTGAGTACCACTGTCAGAAACTTCTCCTGTCTGTGAAATGTATGAAATGTGTATGAGTCCATGTATTAACAGTGGGATGCTTCTGTTTCATTGGTTAATGTATGCAGTGGGCCTTGATCATATTTGGCAAAGATTATTAAAATTCAACATTACTGTACAGATGAAAAATTGTGATTTTGCAAAATTGGAAAAAGACTGCACAGTGTAAAATTTATACATTGCGAAAATAAAAATGATACAGATTTATTGTCCAAGTTTATATTTTACAATAACGGTAAAACCCTCAGAATAAGTGCCCAAGACCTGAAAGTTAGAAAAGGTAATTGCCCAAATCTACCAAGAGAAGAGAGTGACATAGATCTTCCATTAATGACTGTTGGTTATTGCTCAGACCATATCTGTCACATCATGCATGCAGTGTGTCTACATGTTTTCGAATTTTTCATTGAACACTGACATGGATTACATATTTTTAACATTAATTTGGTCAACTGCATTCATGCACATGAATGGGATTCAGGCGCTAGCAGGTCTGCACACATATCAACCTGAGAGATCAGAAAGCCTGATGGTTAACCCAACAGGATCAAATCCAAGACCCTCAGATTAAAAGCCCAGCACTCCCCTTCAGATATTGTGCCATTGTGTTGTTTGAAACATTGGACAATGAAATCCATTCCATTGATGCTTCTGCCAGTTTCACACTGTTGGCGGGATATTATTGAAGGATATACCATGGGTTTTTACTAATAGAGAAGTGTTCCCAGTCAGCTACTGTTAGTGAACAGTGTTCAGCTCATGCCAGGGAAAAAAAAGGTGTTTGAATAAATTATGAACAATGATGATGAGTATTATTTGCGTGTGTGTGTGTGTGTGTGTCTGGTGTCTTGTAAACCGTAAGGTTTTATGAAAAATAAAATTTTAATCCTATCTTTTCTAATGTTTTCTGTTTTGTTCACAACAAACAAGTACTGTTGCTCTTGGAAAGACAAAGCCATTGTTGCTTCATGCAGGGCTCCCTCAGGGTCATAGGAGTCTAGGAAAGCATTGAAAAAAAAGGAAGATCAATTTCAGGCCTGGAAAAGTCATGGAATTAAATACTTTTACCCTGAAAGGTCTGGGAAAAAAAGTGTGGAAATTTGTTTGCTCACACTGGTGGGGACTGTGTTCATGCTTCCCATCCCCCTGCATGCCGGTGAATAAAGGGTGCAATACAGAAAAATAAACACAGAAATGAATGATGAGTACCCAACAGCAGCCGGCAGTCGGCTCTACCCAGGCAGGCAGGCAGTCTGTTGTTTAAATGACTTCGAGTTTGTAAAGCGCTTAAAGCTTGGTCTTCCATCAAGGATAGGATTTATGATATATGTGTCCAAATCAAATCAAATCAAATCAAATCAAATTAAACTGTCAGTGTAAGGTCGCCAGAAAGCCACACACCACAGGATGCCCTGCACTGTTGCGGAGCAAAATGGTAAATCTTTGCTTCCTTGGACTCCAAACACCAAAGAACCCTGACCATATCTAAATGCATTGGTTATCCCTAATACACTCCAACGAGCACAGGCACAGAGAGAACCCATCTTCTGGCCATGAAGGAGAAGGTGATCTTTCCTCAGTGGTGACTACCTCCACTCGACCTTTTTTTTTTTTTTTTTTTTTTTTGTCACAACAGATTTCTCTGTGAAATTCGGGCTGCGCTCTCCAGGGAGAGCGCGTTGCTACACTGACAGCGCCACCCATTTTTTTGTATTTCTTCCTGCGTGCAGTGTTATTTGTTTTTCCTATCGAAGTGGATTTTTCTACAGAATTTTGACAGGAACAACCCTTTTGTTGCCGTGGTTTCTTTTACATGCGATAAGTGCTATGCTGCACACAGGACCTCGGTTTATCGTCTCATCCGAATGACTAGCGTCCAGACCACCACTGAAGGTCTAATGGAGGGGAAGAAAATATCGGCGGCTGAGCCGTGATTCGAACCAGCGCGCTCAGATTCTCTCGCTTCCTGGGCGGACGCGTTACCTCTAAGCCATTACTCCACTCCTTGAGTGATGGTTTGGGTGCCAGTCTCGGATGAGACGATAAACTGAGGTCCTGTCAGCAGCATGCTTCTAGTGCACGTGAAAGAACTCACGGCAACAAAAGATTTGTCCCTTGGCAAAATTCTATAGAAAAATCCGCTTTACCAGTAAAACAAATACATTTACAAACAGGAAAAAGAGAAAGGTGGCGGTGCACTGTGCACTGTGGTGAAATATTACTCTCCCCTTGAAAGAAAGCAGCCCGAATGTCACACAATCTGTTTTGAAAAGAAAAGTACTACACTACACTACACTACACTACACTTCGATACAATACAACGCAGTACATTACAGCACAGCACAATACATCACAGTACAAAACAGTACAATGCAATACTTGGGGCCCCCCAACTCTCATGTTGACAAAGATCACAAACAACCAACCGCGCACAGTAGACGCTTCATGATTTATTCCAGTGTCTTCGTGATTTCACACTCTTGATGAGTATCTGTGAGTGTGTGTGTGTGTGTGTGTGTGTGTGTGTGTGTGTGTGTGTGTGTGTGTGTCTTTCTGTTTCTCCCTGTCTCCCTCTCTGCCAGTTTATTATTTTCATATTTTTTTTCTATGCAAACCACTTGTTGATACCGATGTTAACAGGCTAGAGGTCCAAACATAGTAATTTGGAAATCTTGTGAATCTCTCTCTCTCTTTATATATATATATGTGTGTGTGTGTGTGTGTGTGTGTGTGTGTGTGTGTGTGTGTGTACATGTGTGTGTGTGTTTACAGGTATCTGTGACGGTTTAGAAGTTGCCCCCGAGCTTTTGTGTTGCCGTTTTCTGTTTCATAATAACACCCGCCGAACTATATAGGGGAGAGAGAGAGAGCGGACATTTACGGTTACTGACGCCAACAGAGATTGTTCCGGCCGACTGACGGCTAAGCCATAGGATTGACCGACACACACATGATCTCCAAACTCCATGGCTGAACGTTGGATAGCCCACACCACTGACTGACTTGCCGTTAGACCAGTGCCGGACAGTACGCTACCCGATACCACCCACCACCTGTACACAGTGACTGGGGGGTTAAGTTCTTGTGACAGACATGGTAAAGTGTGGTGTACCGTCACCCCTAATCACGGGGTCTGTGAGCGACGACAGCAGGCCGTGTGAACAATGCCACCGTCGGGTTTAATTAAAGCACTGCTGTAATAGGTGTCTCCCTACGACAAGCCTTCTGTTTGGTCTGTGATGTTGGATTTGCGAAATACTTGTCTGTGATTTCGTACAAGATGGGTGGTGGTTCATGAGTTTGTTCTCGGATTATCAGGTTGTAAATTTTGTTGTGTTTGTTGCTATCTTTGTGTTAAATTTTCTTACTACGTGTGGATAATGAACAGCGTTATTATGTGCTCTTACTGGCTACCTGGCAGCGATTTGGCACTACAAGATCTGTGCATGACTTAGGATTCTCAGATTGTGAAACTGGCTTGATGGGGAAGGAGTAAGCGCTGAGGAATGTGTGGGACTGAATCACGATGGATGTAGATCCATCATGGATCGTAACAAGCCGCAGCCTTTGACGGTTTTGATATCACGACGTGAATAGGCCTACTCTTTGAAGTTGCCTCCACTGTCACTGTCACTGGTCCCGAAACCTGGTGTGATCGTGGGGGACGCTGCACTGCTGAACACATCACCAGCATTCTCCATTTCTGGCGGTCGTGGGATAGGGCCTGAGTTTCGGCAAATTTCCTCTCTGTCCACTCTGTGATATTGTGTGTCTGCCCACTTCTTTCGCTGTCGGCCTCGTCTCTTTTTCCCATGCACTGTTCCCTGAAGGATGGCCTGCCCTGAGTGTGGATTGTGAGGAAAAAGAGAAACAAGCTGTTTGAGATGCGGATGTGGGGTTTATACCAGTCACCAGTAGACCTGCACAGCACGTGACTGTCGACACAATATCACTCACGGGTCTTCGGTCACGCTACAAGTTATGTGAGTCAATACCCATCCACCTCGTGCTCCGTAACACTTCTCTATGTCCTTCTGTCTTGAGAACACTCGAAGTTCGTAGGCTTTGAAGATCTGTCACGAGATCTCCCCCTGTCATCGTCTCTGACAAGACAGACAGACACATGCACCATCATCACCAATATCGTCTGCAAGAAAACCCCACCCATGCAGCGCAGTTGCCATGACAAAGGACGCCGTTGCCATGACAGCACTGACTGAGGTGTGGACGAGGTGATGGCGCCTCCCCCTCTCCTCCCTCTCGACCGTCATCACCACCACCACCTCCATGTCCTCCCAGCCCCCCTCGGATGCCCCATCCGGCCAACGGGCGGCCAGGTCGGCAGGGTTCCACGGGACTGGCTACGTCAGCCGCTACAAGCTGCAGCAGCAGAGGATCCGAACCCTCAACCAGCTGGAGAGCTCGTCGGAGGCCAAGAAAAAGAACCACAAGTCTCTGCCCAAGGTCAGGCTCGGTTCAGGACAAGACAAGACAAGACAAGTTATTTACTAACGAGGGTGATAGATAAGTAATGTTTCAGTGTGTTGTTGTTTTTCTCTTTTGTAAATACCAAACCTACGGAATAGTAGAAATGCATGGCGTAAGGCCAATGTGACAATAAAATATGATGTGAACTGAAAGAGAGAGAGAGAGAGCGTCTGTTTGTCTGTGCGCTTCAATTCACCAATCCAGTCAGTCTTCAATATAATGTCTTTGCACTTTTAGACGGATTACAACAAAAATCATATCAAAATAAACTGGAGGTGGCGAGGTCTCGAGGCAGGGGTGGTGATGGGAAAAATGGTGAACAGGGAGCCTTAGGGGAGAGGAGAGGAGAGAGTGGTTAAGGAATAGATGCATTTATTCCCGTTCATTTTTGTGTGTTCATGTGTGTGTATGTATGTGTGTGTGTGAGAGAGAGAGAGAGAGTACAATAATATCGAACAACTGTTACAAAGTATGTTTGTGTGCGTGCGTGTGCGTTCGCGCGCGCGCGCGTGTGTGTGTGTGTGTGTGTGTTCAGATCAACGACGGTCCTGACAAGGAGAACCTGGTGATCCGGGCCGTACGCAGGTCCAACACCATGGACGTCATCAAGCTACCCGGGGTGAAGGCCACCAACCCCGCTGTCCCCACCGCTCCCCCACCCCCTGCCGCCCAGAAACGAAAGACTCTCCCCGTGAGGACCTACCACCTCAGGGTGAGTGCTGCTCCCATTCATGTGTTGCTCACCGTCACCCTTTCGTCTTTCCCTGCCTCCGTGGGCTGCAACTCTGTGTGTGTGTGTGTGTGTGTGTGTGTGTGTGTGTGTGTGTGTGTGTGTGTGTGTGTGTGTATGTGTGTGTGTGTGTGTGTTATCCAATCATCTGCACCGTTTTAGTGGCACTGCTCCCACGCCGCTCATTCCGAGTTCCCCACACAGTCACAGCCGGGTTGATCTGCCTCAGTCTCAGCGCCAGCAGTCCACAGGGAACTATCGATCTTAGGCCGCCAGAAGGCCACACACCAGAGGCTGAGATTATGCATTTCTGCTGTGTCACTTTGGTCAATTTCAGTATTGTCTATATTGATTTAACATATGCAGGAGACCACATACTACGACAATTTTCGCTCGAATGTACAAGTGGGCTTTTACACGCATGATCTTTTTTTTTTTTTTTTTTTTTTTTTTTTTTACCCCACATGCTGGATATGTTCTTGTTCCCATAACCCACATAACACTGGCATGGCTTACTGGATCTTTAACGAGCGCTTTTGATGTTCTGCATGTGCATATACAATAAGAGGGCTCAGGCATGAGCAGGTCTGCACATCCGATGACCTGGGGGGTCGGGGAGAACAAAATCCATCCAGGCGCCGCGCAACCCGAATTCGAACCGGATAGCCCCCCGACTGATTGTCCAACGCTGTAACCACTCGGCTGTTGCGCCCTGAATGAGGGAGACAGTCTGGAGAGAGAGAGAGTGTGTGTGTGTGTGTGTGTGTGTGTGTGTGTGCGCGCGCGCGCGCGTGCATGTTTAACTGACATTGAAAAGAATTTTGATAGGTTTGAAAGCGCTGTGTGAATAGGAGCAGCATTCTTCTTATTATTCTCTTCTGTACACCTGTGTGCGTGCGTGCGTGTGTAACAGACGCGTTATTGTAAAGCACTTTGAGAGGTTTGAAATCGCTGTGTAAATGTAATTATCATTCTTCTTGTTCTGATTCTCATTATTCCCCTGTGAAAAAAAGTGTGTGTCTGTGTGTGGAGGGAGGAATTTTGTTTAATGTCCAGTCACACATATCGGTGACTGAAGACATTTTGTTAAAGTATTAATGTATACATTTGAGTATTATCGGTTAGAAGGGAGGGGGGGGGGGATGAATGGAGAGTTGGGGGAAACTGAGCAAATGAAGGTGAAATTTGAAAAAAAATATCTAGGTACAATTACGGGAAATTACTTCAAGGACTTCGTAGAAGAGAAGTCGTTAAACTAACAAGCGAAACAACGGATAACGAATGCAAAAAGTCAGAAGCATCAACGATTTCAGTCACTTGTGAAGACACTCTTTCGTGTACATAAGGCTTCATCAAGCTACAGTAAAAAAAAAAAAAAAAAAAAAAAAAATGCTTAATTGTCAGGTTACTAAAGCATACATACTTGACATTAGAACAGTACTTAGTCCCTTATGAATTTGATAATAGTCTGAGAGTTAAACTCAGAAATGACCTGCGAATCGGACCAAAGTCTGGGAGAGTCGACTGGCGAGGTTTCAGAGTTGAATGAAAGCGCTTATAAAAGTCTCTTTCTAGGATATTACTTGTTTCCTTGTATGACAATGGGCAATATACTTTTATACAATCTCTATAATTCTTTGCTCCCCTTTTTGCTGCTCTCTCTGCTTGGTCGTTATAAAGGAATCCAGTATTGGATGTATCCAACAAAAATCAACATTTGCACCCTTCACACATAGGGAGTGCAATAAATACCTAATTTCAAACAATAAATCTCTTTGCTTATTCTCAAAAAGGAGCAAACTTTTTAAAACAGACTGAGAATCAACACAAAATGGGGTATTACTTATCATCATTGGTATTTGTACAAAGTGATTTTAAGCCATAAGGATGGCCACCAATTCAGCTGTAAAAATTGAATGTCCCTTACCTAAATTTTTGTTGTTTTTTTTTGTTTTTTGTTGTTGTTTTTTTTTTGGGGGGGGTTGTTTTTAGGCCAGGAATGACAAAAGCAGATCCCGCACTTCTATCATCTAGAACAGAGCCATCAGCGTAAACTTTTAAATGATTATCAAAATTTTCTTCTAATTCAATTCTGACAGATGCTGCTATTATATGTGGAGATTCTCCTTTTGTTGTGTCAGAAGCACATATGTTGACGTTTGCTTTTGTTAACTCCCAGGGAGGGACAGGTGGCACCAGAACACGAGGAACCATATCTTGTAAATCAATGTCTGAAGAATGCAAAATATCTTACACATATGTGCGAATGGTTTGTACATTTAAATTATTTTGTGCCTTTTTTTTTTTTTTTTTTAAATCAATCTCAGACCTAATATTTAATTCCACTGCTGTACGTGTCACAATGTATTTAGCAGAACTTAATTTTCTGATGAATCTAGTGGTAAAATACCCGCAAGCTAATAGGCTTCGGAGGTCTTAGTATGCACAGGTACCCCTAAAGCCAGTTTCACAGCTTTTACTGTCAATTATTCGGAGCTTCTTTAGAAACGTCAGCGGAGCGGAAAAGAAGATTTCTTGACCGTAGGTCAATCTTTTTACGAAAGAGGTCGGTAAATGTAAAAGAATCTTGGAGTTTTGTCCCCAAGGAGAGTGACATAATTTTTTTAAGAAATCTAAAATTCTAACTGCTTTAGCCACTATTGAATCAATGTGTTTGCGCGCGCGCTGTACGTTTGTGTATGAGCTCGCGCGTGCGGTTTTTTTTAACTCACTTGTGTAAACAAAGTGAGTCTATGTTTTAACCCGGTGTTCGGTTGTGTGTGTGTGTGTGTGTGTGTGTGTGTGTGTGTGTGTGTGTTTCTGTGTGTCCGTGGTAAACTTTAACATTGACATTTTCTCTGCAAATACTTTGTCAGTTGACACCAAATTAGGCATAAAAATAGGAAAAATTATGTTCTTTTCAGTCATCTTGTTTAAAACAATATTGCACCTCTGGGATGGGCACAAAAAAATAAAAAGTGAAGCCTAATTATATGCAAACTGCATTTACTGTTATATTTATATTTTTTGTATTCTCTAAACTTGGCACTTTGATCTGATATTCTGACCCAACAACAAGATCAGTCATTATTATCATTTTTTGTTCAAACAGGAACTTCTTTTGCTAAGCATGGAAGTTGTATTTATTTTGCAAACGTTTTGTTGCAGATAGTAAAAAAAGGGAAATTACTCTGTAATTAATGCTAGGGGACTTAATTTGCTTTAAACTCATCTTTCTCATCTTAAACATTACATTTTGAAATTATACTCAATACATAAAAAGCTTGGATTTTTTTTTTAAGTGTATCACAAGTGAGTCTTGAAGGTCTTGTCTCTCTTGTTTTAATTTTAATTATTTAATTTAATCATTTTTTCATTTGTTAAAATTTTGTTCAGGTGAACCCTGACCATGCGTCGTTCATCTCCAAGTCTCTGCCCAGCCTGCCGTCCATCCCAGGGTCGCCGTCCTACACAGAGGACCAGGCCGTGTCCCCCCTCACAGACAGACCCCCTCAGGCTGACAAGGTCCGTCTGCCAGTCTTCCCCAGCAAACACCGCTTCGAGAAAATCGCCTTCCAGAAACGCATACATAAGTACGGGAAGGCTGGACGTTTTTGTTTTTTTTGGTGTGTGTGTGTGTGTGTGTGTGTGTGTGTGGTGTGGTGTGATGGTGGTGGTGGTGGTGGTGTGTGTGTGTGTGTGTGTGTGTGTGTGTGTGATGTGTTTAGTGTGTGCCATTGTGTCTGATCAATGTGTTACTGTAAAGCGCTTTGGGAGGTTTGGAAACACAATATAATTATTCTGTTATGAATATGATGATGATTGTTATTATTATCAATAGTAATAGTAGGTTATAATTGGTATTATTCTTGTTGTTATTATCATCATTATTGCCATAACTATTTTTTATCATGATTCTTCTTCTTCATTATTAGTATTGTTATTGTTTTTATTGTCGTTATCATTATCAACCTGAAACACGAAACCTGACCCCCCCCCCAAAACCTCTACACCGCAGAGACCCCACAGACGAGGTGAAGTTGGCGCAGACCCAGGCAGCAGACCCCCACCACAACCCTCAGTCCCGGGGCCCCCGCCTCCCCCCAGCCGCCGTCAGGGGTCTTCCCGTGGAGCGGTCCCACCAGTTGCCTCCCCAGCCACACGGGCCCCGCGCGCTGGAGAAGCCCCATACGAGCGGCTCCATCCGCATCCGGTACAGCAAGGTGCCCAGCGAGGTGGGCATCAGCGAGACGCAGAGCGAGCCGTCGTTCGAGGTGTCGGCCCGCAAGTGGAAGGACGACTGCCGCTGTCTGCGCTGCCAGATGCTCCGGCGGCAGTTCCAGGAGCGGGACTCGCACTACAGCCTGTGGGGGAGGTACCCCTGCCACCACGTGGACCCCTCCGTCATGCTGGATGACTGACAGGATTGGGTGAGAAGAGGGAGGAAGGGGAGAGATGGGGGTGGCCTGGATAAGAGTCTCTTCTCCTTTACTTCCTCCGTCTACACAGACAAACCAAGTATCGCGCCCTCAGGTCAACACGCATGTTCCCTCTGTCAAATGTCAGTGCTCTGAATGGCTGGATGTTAAACAACAATGTCAAATGTCAGTGCTCTGAATGGCTGGATGTTAAACAACGATGTCAAATGTCAGTGCTCTGAATGGCTGGATGTTAAACAACAATGTCAAATGTCAGCGCTCTAATCAGCTGGATGTTTAGCAAAAATGTCAGAATGTCAGCGCTCTAACCGGCTGGATGATTTGCAACAATGTCAGAATGTCAGTGCTCTAGCCGGCTGGATGTTTAGCAGCAGTGGGAAATGTCAGCGCTCAAACTGCTTTAACGCTTCGTAACAATGTCAAATGTCAGCGCTCAAACCGGCTTAACGTTTAGCAACAATATCAAATGGCAGTGCTCTAACCGGCTGAACGTTTAGCAATGATGTCAAATGCCAGTGTCAAATGGCAGTGCTCTAACCGGCTGAACGTTTAGCAACAATGTCAAATGGCAGTGCTCAAACCGACTGAACGTTTAGCAACAATGTTAAATGCCAGTGTCAAATGGCAGTGCTCTAACCGGCTGAACGTTTAGCAACAATGTCAAATGACAGTGCTCAAACCGACTTAACGTTTAGCAACAATGTTAAATGCCAGTGTCAAATGGCAGTGCTCTAACCGGCTGAACGTTTAGCAACAATGTCAAATGGCAGTGCTCAAACCGACTGAACGTTTAGCAACAATGTTAAATGCCGTGTCAAAATTAATGGCAGTGCTCTAACCGGCTGAATTGTTTAGCAACAATGTCAAATGTCAGCGCTCTGATTGGCTGGACGTGAAGCAACAATGTCAAATAGAGTTCTGACTGGCTGGATGTTAAAAAACAATGTCAAATGTCAAAGCGCTGACTGGGAACATAGGATGAGAGCAGTGCTGACCTGTCCACGTCTTTCACACTGCTGGAAGGAGAGGATCGAGCCCTGCCTACTGTGCCAAGCCCTTGGATATGAATTCACCGCCCAGATGACCATGAAAGGATGTGAGACCTTTAACCTTTTTTTTTTTTTTAATAACTCCTTACATCAAGGTGACCCTTAATTTTTTATGCTCAGTGAATGAAGTGTTTGGGGTTTGGAAAAGAGTTGGTCCCTCCATTGTGTGCATGCAGGCCTCTTCCTTGTGTCCGATTGCTGTGAATGGTTCATCGGACTGGCTGGTAAGAGAGGAGCATCTCAGCTGGACAGATAACCGGCCCTGAACTTTGCTGCAGTCACGTGTGTTGTACTGCACTGCTTACAGCGACACCTGCTTGCTGAAGGTCTGAGCTGGGAAACAGGTCTCGGGTATCGTGTCCCGATGTCCACCCACCCGTGACAACAGGCGACCTGTGGCTCTGGCAGAGTGATTTCCCTGTGATCATGCCGCAGTCACGTCCACCCGTCCGTTGTTGACGGTATCTGACATCAGATTAATGTTGTGACGTTAGCACAATGATTCCCTTGTCATTGGCATCGCCCTGTACACCATAGTGACAGTGTAACACAAGAAACTCCCTATCCACTACACTGGCAGTCTTGTGGCGGACTGTGAATTCTATGTGCATGGAGAAGTTGGTGATGACGTGGATGCCCCAGTGTATGTTCTGGCCTGCTTTGCTTTCATTGTGGTCCATTGTTACTCTCATACGGTTACGGTCTTCTGTTGGAAGGATGGGTGACGTGAGTGTGTGAACGTGGTGTGTTCTCAAGCTTAAGCAGTGGCCGTGGAATATCTGATGTTTTTACGTGCCGCCCACCGGCTTGTTGGTAAAGATAGTAACGTCACTGTGTTGGTGAATCTGACGCAGTTTGAATGATCAGTTTCCTGTATTAACTTATTTCGATGTTGTTCTAGGGGTGTTATTTTCGAGGTTCAATAGCAATGCACATTTTGTGATGTACAACAATGTACAATTTGTGATGTAGACATACCCCAGCATACAAACACCGCCTTGAACATGGCTGTAACTTTCCATTTTCGACTTGTGATGTGATATTTATCAACCAACTGGAACAATCTCAGGGCGTCATAAGTTCTAAAATTCACCCATTCATTTCTAAACGTTTTCAGTGTTGGATCGACTTTCGCGTGCACGTTTAGTTTGGGGAGCAGTGTTCTCATGGCTGAATTTCCGGTAAACATTGTGTTGAACGGATGAAGACATACTGTTGACTGCTGCAGGCATAGTACTGGCTCAACTATGACAGGAACATTTCTAGAACCAGGATTTGATGTTATATAATTCTTTGTGTTCTTATTTGATTACAATGATGTCCAAAGTGAATTGCCTTTTTCCTTCTTGTAATTTTGAGGTTTGAACATTGTGTTTCGAATGCTATTTTCGCACAGACGATTACCTCCCCCGAACACACACAAACATATATGGACGCGCACACGCACGTAAGCAGTCTAATAACACCCTACCTAATGAGACTCCGTAGCCGAATCCGTTATGCATTTGACTGCTGATCCAGAGTTCACCAGTGTAGAAAGGATGCAGCCCCATTTCGGCAAAGTGTTGTGTCCTTTGGAAAGGGAATTTACTCCGATTTTCCTCACTCCAACCGGGTGTGAATGGGCACTTGACTTCGGGTGGGGAACGTTTAAGCGACAGAAGGAGAGTATTGGGCCCCGTCTTCCTATAACGAGCCCTAAACACAGTGGATACGAATTCACTGCCCCGATGACTGTGAAAATCCATTGGACATTTCTGTTCCTGGTATCATGTTACTTTATTGTTATCATACACAGCCTAATGATAAATGATTAAAAACCACAATGTCCGAATGTTCCCCCGGCCCTCATTCTCTTTCATACTAGAAATGACAATGTCCTTAATTAAGCCACCCCTCACCCCTCTTCTCTAATATTAAAAGTAACTGTTTCTGAAAACCCCCTCCCACCCGCCACCACAACCCCCTGCCACTCCCCTACCTTCTGTGGCCGAAAGTCTTTTTGTTATCCCCCCCCCCAACCCCCCCAGATTCTTATATCAAAAATCACACTGTAAGACAGTCATCCAAGGACCCACCTACCCCTAATAATAAGAATCACTATTTCCCTCCCTCCCCACCCCTTTCCTCCTGTCCTAAACCCCTCTTCAATATTCCGCTCAAACATACTTTTTTTTTTATCCCAATAAATTCTTCATACCCCCCACCCCCTCTCTCTCTCTCTTTCTCTCTCAAGAAGCGACCTAGGGGCAGAGAAAGAAATCACTGAACACAGAAATCTGTCGTATAAGAGTGAACCAGCTGGTGTCTACACACACTGAAACAGAGGGTGCCCAGTGTTACACATGGAGAGAGAGAGAGAGAGAGAGAGAGAGAGAGAGAGAGAGAGCAGGGGAGGGAGGGAGTCAGTAATCCCCGGGATTACCTATCGACTTAACAAGCTAATGCTCTGCGCTCGCGTGGCCCGCCGCTGCACTAAGCCCCGGCACTGGCAACCCGTCAGGCCTTTGTCCCACAATACAACGTGTCTCACGTTCGAACCCCACCCCCTCCCTTCCCTTTCTTTTCTCCTTTGTAAAACGTGTCTGCAATCAGCCATCTCTGCCATCCACCCCCACTCACTCTCTTCCTCCCCTTTTCTCTCTGTCGGTTTTGTGTGTGTGTGTGTGTGTGTGTGTGTGTGTGCGTGCGAATATATATATATATATATGTGTGTGTGTGTGTGTGTGTGTGTGTGTGTGTGAGTGTGTGTGTGTGTGTGTGTGTGTGTGTGTGTGTGTATGTGTGTGCGCTCGCGCGCCTGCATGTGTGTGTGTTTTTGCGCTTTTGTGTATGTATGTATGTGACTACTGGAGTGACTACATCACAAATGTCGAGGTCCTGGAGCAGGCAAAGACTATCAGCATCGAGGCAGTGCTGCTAAAGACCCAGCTACGTTGGGCAGGGCACGTGTCCAGGATGGAGGACCACCGCCTGCCCAAGATCGCACTGTATGGCGAACTGTCCACTGGCCACTGTGACAGAGGAGCACCCAAGAAGAGATACAAAGACTCCTTGAAGAAAGCTCTCAGTGCCTGTCACATTGACCATCGCCAGTGGTCCGCAGTAGCCGCTGATCGAGAGACCTGGCGACGCACCATCCACCAAGCTGTCTCCTCCTTCGAAAACAAACGCAGGGCCAGCCTTGAGGACAAACGCAGAAGGAGGAAGAACCACGACACTGCAGCCGCGAACCCAGACCAGACTTTCCCTTGCAACCGCTGCGGCCGACTCTGCTTTTCCCGCATTGGCCTTGTCAGCCATGAGCGTGCCTGCATCAGACGTGGACAACGCCCTTCCTAGATCTTCGTCAGCGAAGCAAGGCCATGGTATGTATGTATGTATGTATGTATGTTTGTGTGTTTGTGCTTGTGTGTATGTATGTATGTATGTATGTATGTATGTATGTATGTGTGTGTGTGTATCTGTGTGTCTGTGTGAACATCATACAGAAGCAAGTCTGCCCAGGGGACCAGTTCTGGAGTGGCAAGGCCTGTACAGTACTCTGACACCCTGCACCCTGCACCCCGCACACCCCACTCAAGGTACCTCCTCCGCCCTCCTCACCCCCCCCCCCCCGACATTCCCCCTCCCCTTCCCTTCTCTGTCGGACAACAAAGCATGCACAGGATGACACGAAACCATGGAATATCACCAGGCATGCAAGTCTTGTTCTGCTGTTGTAAGGTATAGTAAAGGCTGGGTGCAGAATGAAAAGAAAAAAAAAAAAAGTAAAAAGAAAAGTAAACAGAATAGCACTCAAAGCTGTATATGGGTGAGAGAAGTTCTGTTTCGCGTAAGCCCAGTGCGTTACCCTGGGTGTAGTAAGATAGTTACAATTGATATAACAGCATTCGAAACTGTCTAAGGGTGGTAGAAGTTTTGGTTCGGGTAGCCCAGTGCGTTACCCTGGGTGTAGCAAGATACAGTTAGTATTGAGATAATAGCATTCAAAACTGTCTATGGGTGGGGTAATTTTTGGTTCGGGTAAGCCCAGTGCGTTACCCTGGGTGTAGGAAGATACAGTTAGAATTGATATAA
>JAAQRG010297728.1:2500-10315 GCA_011634625.1 Babylonia areolata
GTTCGTTCGTTCTTTAGTTGTTATAACGTCTTTTCACTTTTTTTTTCTTTGTATTTTCTATAACTACTTACATTTTTTTTTTTTTTTTTTTTTTTTTGTTTGAAATTTTATTTTTTGCAATTCTTTGAAGATTACTTCTTAGGATTTTGTTACTCTCTCCCTCCCCCCCTCTCTCTCTCCCTCCCCCCTCTCTCTGTCTCTCTCTCCCCTCTCTCTGTCTCTCTCTCCCCTTTCTCTCGCTCACTCGCTCGCTCGCTCTGCCTGATCCATCTGACCCAAAGCCTGTTTCCTTTAGCGTACCCCAGGGTTTAGTGTTGGGCCCCCTTTTGTTCACCGTGTACACTAAGCCCCTGTATTCACACACCGACAGTCATTACATCTCCAGCCTGTCGTATCAGACTACTACTTCATCTTCGTTTGTGGGCTGCAACCTCCACGTTCACTCGTATGCACACGAGTGGGCTTTTAAGTGTATGACCGTTTTTTACCCAGCCATGTAGGCAGCCATAGTCGTATCAAGACAACTCTCGGTTTTTCAAAAAACTTTGCGACGCAGAGGAAGCGAAACACACACTGTACAAACCACGGAAGTCGTATAATTTTATTTTATTATTATTATTTTTTTTTAAGTTTATAAAGCGCTGAGTCTTGTGCAGAGACAAATTAAATTGCTTCCACACCCGTCATTCAGAAAAAAGTTAATAAAGCGCTGTCTTGTGCAGAGACAAATAGTGCTTCCACACTTGTCATTACTAAAGTGTTTATAAAGCGCTGAGTCTTGTGCAAAGACAGATTAAAGCGCTTTCACATCCGTCATTTAGTGAAAGTGCTTATAAAGCGCTGAGTCTTGTGCAGAGACAAATTAAAGCGCTTCCACATCCGTCATTTAGTAAAAGTGTTTATAAAGTACTGAGTCTTGTGCAGAGAAATATTAAAGTGCTTCCACATCCGTCATTCACCACTTGCATTCACAGCTCTGATTGATTCGGATGGAAGCTATTTGAAAATACAGTGCACTGTCGGGTTAAGTATTTGGGTGACCGCATCAGTGTAAAGAAAATTTTATCCTATTTTCCCAGATCAATTTTTTTTACAGGCAACATTATTTCGGGGATTGGAATTTTTTTTTTTTTAATGGTTTCACGTGCAATTTATGTAATCATACACTGAGTTATGAATGTAATGTTCTGCTGTGAAGTGCAGATTTGTTTGGCAGATGGTGTTTTGAAGCTGTCCAAGTTAGGGACATATTTTTGCCTGTAAAGACGAGTGGCCGGGCACAGGCCACGGGGTTTTTTGGGGGTTTTTTTTGGTCTTTTGTGCCGAGGTACCAGGGACTGGGCACGGGACTTCCATAGAACTGGATGGTGGGACCATCGGGACGGACTATTAGCACAGAAGGTGAACGTGATGGTGGGACCATCGGGACGGACTATTAGCACAGAAGGTGAACGTGATGGTGGGACCATCGGGTCGGACTATTAGCACAGAAGGTGAACGTGATGGTGGGACCATCGGGACGGACTATTAGCACAGAAGGTGAACGTGATGGTGGGACCATCGGGACGGACTGTTAGCACAGAAGGTGAACGTGATGGTGGGACCATCGGGACGGACTGTTAGCACAGAAGGTGAACGTGATGGTGGGACCATCCAGACGTGCTGAGTGAGGAGCCAGGAGCTGGCGAGACAGCTGAAGAGCATTCGCAGCAGTGAAGTTAAATTGATTGATTGATTGATGGGATACTTATATAGCGCCTATCCTCGGTCAGAGACCGCTCTAAGCGCTTAAGATACCATCGCATTTGTTCAGGCTGCCTACTCAGAGCGATCGACGGCTGCCACTGGGCGCTCATCATTCGTTTCCTGTGTCATTCAATCACATTTCAGACGCACACGCATACACACTCAGACAGACAAGTAACATTTTACGTGTATGACCGTTTTTATTTATCCCGCCATGTAGGCAGCCATACTCCGTTTTCGGGGGTGTGCATGCTGGGTATATTCTTGTTTCCATAACCCACCGAACGCTGACATGGATTACAGGATCTTTAACGTGCGTATTTGATCTTCTGCGTGCGCATACACACGAAGGGGGTTCAGGCACTATCAGGTCTGCACATATGTTGACCTGGGAGATCGGAAAAATCTCCACCCTTTACCCACCAGGTGCACCGAGATTCGAACCCAGGACCCTCAGATTGAAAGTCCAGCGCTTTAACCATTCTGCTATTGCACCCGTTTATTGCGGAAATATTGAACAGTGGGTGAATCACTGAGAACTGATATCGAAGGAGGGATGTAATGAGTTCACATCTGTTACCAGTCAAACCATCAATGTGTGTAATTCGTTCCCTCATCACTATCATCCCTTGTCAATGCACGTGCATCCGTTCGTGTGCGTGTATGTGCATTATTTAGTGTGTGTGTGTGTGTGTGTGTGTGTGTGTGTGTGAGGGCAGAGCAACGTACACGTTGTGTGTCAATGTGCCGGTGTAGCAGCCCAATTGTGCCCCCATATGTTCCCCACCCGGGATCAAATCCGGGTGGTCTAGCACCCCCCACCCCCACCCCCCTTCTCCCCCCAGGCCCCTCCCCCTCCCCTCTCACTAAACTAACTTTGCGGAACACCTCCAACCCCCGGGGATAAACTTGGTCCAGTCAGATCTGGCCCCTTAGCTGCATTGCTAATATCATATGCATTTGATGTTGCTTTATTTCTTTCTTTTGAATGTGTGTGTGTGTGTGTGTGTGTGTGTATGTGTGTGTGTGTGTGTAACTTCTTTTCACTGTTTAGTGATATCAGACCAAAAAACAAACTAAGAAAGAAAAAAAAACCCAAACAAACAAACAAACAAACAAACAAAAACAAAACCACTTGATAAACAAACCTAAAAAAAAAAAAAAAAAAAGCTTGACGCTTTTCCCCCCTCACAATTCAAATTTTAGCTGCATTGTTCATATGCATTTGATGTTCCTTCATTTCTTTCTTTTAAATGGTAACCATTGGGGTTTTGTTTTTGTCTGTGTGCGTAATTGTGCGTGCGTACATGCGCGCGCTTGTGTGTGTGTGTGTGTGTGTGTGTGTGTGTTCCTTCTTTAGTTTTGGTGGAAAAGGAATAGTACGAAGGATTGAACTTAATAATCCTGTAAAAAAGGGCATGCTCATTATGATGAAAACACAATCTATCAAAGGTAGATATCAACTGGATAAAACATTCATAATTTTTCGGAGTAACAGATAATAATAATTATTAAAAACATCTTCTAACGACAAATGTGTCTCGTGTTTTGTTGTGTGAGTGGATGCGTGCGCCTCTCCCTGTCTGTTTAGAGTAAGAAAGATAAATCAGAAATGCACTGGCTATACAGGCATACTTTAAGTTTTACTTACTTTCTTTCTATATGTGTGTTCCACCTGGGACTTTCATGCATGCTCGGTGTATTTGCTACTTGCTCTTTGGACGAAACTGCATTCACAAGATTGACGAAATTGCACGTGAGGTGGCGACAATGTCGGATCAACAACCCCTGTGATGGTTTGTGATTCATTTCCTGTTGAATATTCATTTCTTAATTTCAAATGGCATTGGCCACTCCACACGAAAACCCTCTGTCTGTGGAATGGATCTAGTATAGTATATATCGTATTGCATTATACAAAAGGTGGCATTCCAAATCATGTTTGGTAGGCAACGTCCCATCATATCATAGAGTCCTAAATTCTGGGGCCTATTTAAACGAAAATTTTATTGTGTTTTCAAAGAAGGCACATGGGAAATGTAATGTTGCATGTAATCGACCATTCTAATCAATAATTCGGCACAATACGACGCACAATGCTCCATAATATGAACCCGAACTAACACACTGATCGTCACAAGCCGCATGTTTTTAGTTACCTTGTCAAAAGCGGGGCCGAAAACGGGAAAGGCCAAAATGGCGGCACGTTAGTCTAGAGACCGAATCCGCATCAAAATCAAGTCAAATATCTCAAATAGAAGGAAACCCACACAGAAGGGTCACAATATCTACTAATGGTTATATCGTTTCATCTCTGCAGGAAAATTGCCGGTAAAATAGATTCAGAATTTAAGATTCTAAAATAGGACGACCCATATCCTTCTATTTCAATCCAATAGTCTTGAAGTAGTAGTAGGAAAGGGAAAAAGCAAGCTTTGAAGCTTTTAAACAGTCCTTTCTTTGTTTCATAACATATTTTGGTAGAGGTTTTGGTCAAGGTTCGACGCTTCATTTACAGTTTATTTATTCGTCAAACTCTCTAAGAGTTTTGTAGAATTGTCCTTTTGATTTTTTTAACGAGTTGGTAGATGGTGCCTATTTTAAATGAGGTGGCAGTTGATTCCATACATTAGTATCTTGATTACTGAAGCAAAACTTTATTGTGTTAGCATTTGAATATTGTACAAACATTTTTTTCCATTGATTTTTTGTTGTTGTAGAACTAAAACGAGGTGCAGAGAAGAACTGATCCCAAGACACACCAACATGACCATTGAAAAGCTTTTATATGTCTCAATGAGATCATCACGCATCCTTCTACCTTTAAGGGAAACTAATTTTAAACAAATTAACTGATCTATATAAGACATGTCTTCATTCGTGTACAATCTTTGTGGCTCTTATCTGTACCTTCTCAATTGCAATAGATTGTCGCACCAGAAAAGGACACCACATAGTGTTTCCATAGTCCAAATGAGGTCGCACTACAGCTTTGTTTAATTCTACTAGAATATCATGGTCAAGATAAGCAAAAGTTTTTTTGATTATTCCACTCATTTGATTTGCTTTATGAATGTGCAGGTCAAAAGAATGTTTTCAATGAAAAGTTACTTCTAGGTATTTTTCATTTTCACATGATTTTACTGTCTGTAGCATTACTTAGTTGCGTAGTGTATGTTTTGTTTGGATTTCTTCTGCCAACATGCATCACTTTACATTTTTCCACATTGAAATACAGATTCCATTTCTCTTTCAAAGCCTGGAGTTTGTCTAGATTTTGTTGCAGGATGTTACAGTTGCATGTCTTATAATATATTTTGGAATCGTCAGCAAAGGTGATTCTACACAGTCTGGAAGGTCATTTATAAAGACAGTGAAAGCACAGGTCCGAGAATACTTCCATGAGATATTCTACTACGAACGTCAGCCTCTGAGGATTTTCCAACTCTGACATTCTGAGTTCTTTCTGTCAAAAATCTCTTGTCCATTTGTGTAAGCAACTGACTATTCCATAAGCTGTTAGTTTCTTTAAGTCTTTCGTGTGGTACACAATCGAAACGTTTACGAACATATAAATAAATGATATCTACTTTGTCAAAGTAACTTAGTAATTTCCTCCATCTCCACAAAAAGCTGTGTGACTCAAGAACTTTTGCTTCTAAAGCCATGTTGGCACTTAGCACACTTTTTTTTTATTTTTTTTATTTTTTTTTTAAAAATCCATGTGTGAAATAACTGCATCCCTTTCAAAGGAATCTAGAATTTTGCATGTGATACAGTTAGACTGACTGGTCGATAGTTTCCTGGATCAGACCTAGACCCTTTTTTTAAGATTTGCTGTGACGCCTGTAGCTTTTTTATGAATCTTTGGGAACAACTCCAGATCCTGATGATCTATTGTACAGTAATGTTAGTTGCTTGACAATTCTCTTACTGGCTCATTTAATACCCCAGGTGGTATTTTATATGGTCCCTGTGCTTTTGAGGCATCAAGTTCCCTATTTATTTTTCAACAATTAGTGGAGTAACCCTTATCTCAGAAACCGACACACCATTGGACATGGAGCACAATATTGGTAGGTTGGAAGTATTTTCATTGGTGAAGACATTAGCAAAGAACTGATTCAACGTGTCAGCTTTTTCTTTATGATCAGACCTAGAAAAACCACCATCATCTTTTTGTATTGCACTAATGCCTGTATTATGTTTCTTCTTTCTTGGACATAATTATTTCCAAAAGTATTCTGGATTTTTCTTGCAGTTGTTTGCAGTGTATTTTTCGCAGGCTTTCTTTGCCTTCTTTATCGATTTGTTGCATTTGTTTCTCATTATTGAAGTGTTGAAGCTGTCGATAGAACAGGTTGGAACGTAAGCTCACTGTCTGAAGTGGACGAAATTGCAACACGGTACCCAAATATACGTCATTCACAGATGACACGGAGATCTATCCAAGTTCTAAAAAAAAGGGAAAATAGGCATTTTGAAAATGAAAATGACCAGTTGGAGAAGGGGGTTGACAGTTTGTATCGCTGTCGTGCAGCTTTTTAATAGAAGTAAGTGTGACCCTAAAATTCAACAGTTTCTATCTTTTAAAATCCGCAATCAATCACAATCATCCGCATTTCTTGTAAGACAAAGTGATAAGTTCGAAAGTTTGAGTTGAGCGCAAGGCAATGCAATCAATTCAGTCTGTAAATAACTTGGCAACACTGTGATCCCGTGATAGTTATTTGGGTCATCGGATGATCCTTTGTTTTAAAAGAATCGGTTCTGGTTTAGATCAGCAGGAATACTGTTGGTCTCAAAGATTGTCATTTTTCAATAGATCTGCAGCTAGTTCAGCACCGTCGAGGCTAAACAGTACTCTCTCTCTCTCTCTCTCTTTCAATTCTGTTTAATTATTGTAACAAAATTAGTGTGGTTATGGAAGAAGTTTCTAATCTAGTTAAAAAAAAAGTTTATGTGTGGATTCATTTGGGGTTAGCAGCGAGTTCCAATATAGTATAGAAAAAAAAGCAATGTGATTTACAGTTTTGTTTCATTGTAAAATTCAGTTGTAGCTGGCAAATTGCCAAATGAATTCCAACATTTAGACCCAAGATATCAATCTGAAAAGAAAAAAAAGAAAAGAAAAAGAAAATCGATGCTGTGCTCAGTATTTCAGGTAGACCTTGCGTAGATCTAACTTCCAAGGTGCTATTTGTTTGGAACAATGTTTCAGCGTAGATATATAATGTCTGTGTTCGGAAATTTTATTTGGCTCACATTGATGTCGTTCAGATCGCCACGTTTCCAACATGCCAGACCAAATCTTGTACTGGGTTAATCTTTTTTTTTTTGAAAAATAAATTTTAAAAAAATTAAAAAAAGATTGCCAAGAATCTTCTAGACAGTGACTCTAAATCATTAATAAAACCATTCGATTTTGATGAATGAACATTTAAAAAATTTCATACGCATGTACGCAACCCTAAACTATTTCTATATTAAGAAAAGCCAAAAAGGCTTAAAAAAAAAAAAGAAAAAAAAAGAGTCCCAAATTCTGTACCTGTACCTGGGAAACTATGTAATCTGCGCGCGCGTGTGTGTGTGTGTGTGTGTGTGTGTGTGTGTGTGTGTGTTTAAACTTTTTCATGGCATTCCGCGTGAAGAACAGATATCAAAGTGGTGAATGTAGGCAATATGTTTACTTAAAAAGTGCGAGCGTTGAAGAAAAGAAAAATACAAAACTGAGCAACATGCATTTGCTTAACTGTTTTGTAATCACTTCTTTCCATGGGATTTGGGTATGGCGATGTTTTTTGTTTTGTTTTGGTGTGTGTGCGTGTGTGTGTGTTTCTGTGTCTGTGTTATATTCTTCTTCTACTTCTTCTTCTTATCATTATTATCATTATAATTTATTGATTTGGATGGTTGTGGAGTCAACTGTCACTGCTGACCCTAGCATAACTTAATAATATTTTTGTTTATGCCCTATCACACACACACACACACACACACACACACACACACACATATATATATATATATATATATATATATATATATATATATATATATATCAGAGCG
>JAAQRG010297747.1:0-14813 GCA_011634625.1 Babylonia areolata
GTTTTTACCCCGTCATGTAGGCAGCCATACTCCGTTTTCGGGGGTGCGCATGCTGGGTATGTTCTTGATTCCATAACCCACCGAACGCTGACATGGATTACAGGATCTTTAACGTGCGTACTTGATCTTGTTCATGCGTATACGTACGGCGGGGGTTCAGGCACTAGCAGGACTGCACATATGTTGACCCGGGAGATCGGAAACATCTCCACCATTCACCCATCAGGTACACCGGGATCCGAACTCCGGAAACTCGGACGAGAATCCAACGCTGCAAACCATTCGGCCACCGCACCAGGATGAGCGGCCACTGAAATGGTACCGCTGACATGACATCAACAACAACAGCAAAAATAACAACAACAACAACACACACACACGCGCGCGCGCGCGCACACGCACACGCACGCACGGACGCACACACACACATACACACACACTCACACACACACACACATACGCACGCGCGTTACAAACCGTCAGCTGGACGAATGTATTAGGCGAGTGGTAATGCTGCTGGATATCTATGTCTCAGAAACCCGCTGTTTAAGTATGGAGATGTTCTCTCTCCGGTTTGTCTTTATAAATGTATGTGCAGACCTGCTAGCGCATTAACTTCTGCGTTTGTTTTCGCATGCAGGAGATCCAGTATGCCGGATAAAGATTCCATCATACCACCCCTTCCTATTTTCACTCTCGGAAACGTAGTATATCTGCTTAATGGTGGTGGTGGTGGTGGTTGGTGGTGGGGAGAGAGGTCAGGGGGGCGGGGGGAGGGGGCGGGAAGGGGGGGGGATTGTAAACTCACGAATGCAAAAGAAGAGAAGAACCGTCAAATTTCGTTTCTGCAAACCATGGATTTCTCATGCTTCAAAAAGAATACTACTGTGGCAAATGGCCACTGGCTCAGGTGAAAGAAAAGTTTTCATTGCTTCACATATTGCTCTGTTTGATGGGTGGCATGTTCGTGACAGAACAGGTGATTTCTTTCCTTTATCAGCTGAGACTTGGTTTGCTTTGTCACGGGTCAGGTCTTGTGTCGATGTTGAAGCCATTAAGGTTGTGACCAGTGATCCGTGGCCAACGTTTATCTCCAAAGGGGCGATAGTGCAAGTGGTGGTGGTGGTGGTGGTGTGTGTGTGTGTGTGTGGTGTGTGTGTGTGTGTGTGTGTGGATTCGACAGAGGGAGGGCGTAGTATGAGACAGAAACAGAGTCAGTTAGAGAGACAGACAGATAGATAGATAGATAGATGGCTACAGACAGACAGACACATAGACAGTTGGAGGACCCACCAGAAAAAGAAAGATATCAAAGTGTCACCAATACTGTGCTGGTGGTAACTATACTGTCTGTCGCGTGTTGCAACCCTGCACTGTTTGGCCTTGTTTACACGAAACATGGATGCGTTTTATGCGATGACTTTAAGAAAGTGAAAAAAGAAAGGAATTGACCACTGATGTATGTGTGTATGCCCCAAACCATCCAACACACACACACACACACACACACACACACACACACACACACACACACACACACAGCTATATTCTCCATCTTTACCATCTTCCCTTTCTGGGCAACCATGTCATTTGATTTAAGGTTAAACATGAATACCAGAACAGGAATTCTTTCTTTTTTTCTGTGTTTTCTTCTTTTTTTTTCTTTTTTTTTCGTTTCTCCCCTTTTCGTGTGGAACCGATGGGACATGCAGTTTATTTATGTATCGTATGTATTCATGTATCTACTTGTTTATCTATTTGTTTATTAATTGATTTATTTATGTATATGTTTATTTGTATATGATTTAGTTATTTATTCATCTATTTACTTATTTATGTTTGTTTACGTATTTGTCAACTCGTTTTGTGCATTTTAGCAATTCGTGGTTCCGTTTCATTATAATTTCAAATTTCAATATTGGTAGGTAGCTTTGAACACTCGTTGAATTGTGGTGGTGTTTTTCTATCCAGCGGCGATAGGGAATACCGTCTGATGGTAGGTGGGTTTGTCTTGATCAGTACCAATGGGGACATTTCATTACTATTGCCAGGTCCACAGGGCGACAAAACCTGGATCCAAATGATATTTTTGCTCAGCCCCGGAAGTGAATGTTTGTCAAACTAAAAGTTGTACGCTGAAAACAGAACATATTTAGATTAAACAGCCCACATCGATCGGCAATTCAATGTTTCGAAGATCATCTTTTTGATTTGTCAAAGTTTAAAGCTTTCCCTGTCTTCAACACCACTTCGACAAATCGTGAAAAGCAATAAATAACTGCCAAACGCATTTTCGGGTGTAATAAGCACGATAATCACTACGGGCCAAACAAGTCCAATTCTTTCCACAAAATCATTATCGGCAGATCGTACGCGTTCGATCTTGTCGAATTCATCGAGATTCCAGTCAGTCCTGTCCAAGCCTATTCAAAGCTCTCTGAGCACAAGGTCCATATCACAATCGCCAAAAAATGGCTACTCATTGTCATTCGACCCTTTCATATGTGTGTGTGTGTGTGTGAATGCAAGTAGATCTGTCGATTCCGATGGTCGTTCGTGAACATTGTGTAGCTGTAAGATAAGGCTTTTGCACAGATCATTTTCTGAAGGTGATGCGGCACGTGCTGATAAGTGAATATGCATAAAAGAAAAACACTACGTTATAGTATTTCCCGACAGAAGATCACTTGGGGAAATGGTGGGAAGTGTAAGAACTTCACATTTAGTGTAAAAAACAACAACAGCAACAACATTTTAATGCTTAGAGACATGTTTTAAAATCCAGTGTTCTGGATTAGTGTCAAAGTAAGTTCCATATTAAGCAGAAGATGCTCGTATATGAACTGAAAAAAGATAAAAGGGTTTGTATTAATCAGTGTGTCAGTATTTCAGATAAACGTGTTAGTTTTGTGAATAAGAAATAAAAACACGATTGTAGACTGGCTTTGAAAACATTTTGGCTTCTTTATATGAAATTGTGTCCTTCCCAGAAGCGTATTATCGTTGTAATTAGAATGTGTGAAACGAACTTTTCCCCCAGTTTTAAGCCATCGAAAGAAAGGGGAAATGAAAGAGAAAAAAAAGATGAGAGAGGAAGAGAGGGAGAGAATTATGTTATGTAACGATAACGATAACGATTTCATATTCCGATAAAAGCCAACGGCTCTCACCGAAGGGGGTAACATTAAAGCAGAATGTACAGAATTAACATGACACACGATAAATCTACAATACAAACCAACCAAACATAGCTGACACAAATGTTCAACAACATTCACGACGTACCATTTCGCAATCATTTCAATGCTTCATATAAATATAATGGCCAAGTTACACATAGCAGACTCATGTCTTGACGACATGAGCAAATTAAACCTAAAGTTTGATGGATCTTTGTAATATTTTGGTTGAATTAGTTTGTCTGAGGTCACTCAAGGCAGGGCAACATAACACTTGCTTTTCTTTTTTTTTCTTTTTTTTCTTTTTCTTTTTGAGAGAGAGGGGGGGTAAAGGGAGAGAGACAGACGGTAGAGAGAGAGAGAGAGAGAGAGAGAGAGAGAGAGAGAGAGAGAGAGAGAGACAAACAGGCACAGAGACAGACAGAGAGACAAAGAGAGTTCGAGACAGGCAGACAGAGAGTCAAATGTACTTTCTTTTTTTTATATCTCACATGAACAATTGAATTGTGGTTTCATTTCTTTTTAAATAATTGAAAGAATTTTCATATTTATCATATAAAGTCAAATGGAATGTAGAATGCGAAAATTATATATGACAAATTACAAGTTATACATTCACAAGTACTTTGTAATTTACAGACAGACATAGAGACAGAGAACGCCGATCTGGTTTTCAGTTGGCTTGAGAAGCCAGTTAACGATCGCTCAGATCTGTGTGTTTGCTTAATTAGTAAGAGGTGATGGCGAATGGAGAAGCAGTTGCTCGACTGGTGATGCCATTAATTGGTGATGCGGGCTGCAGTGCCTAGTAACTGTACACAAACAGTCCTCAGAACCAAAGGACTGTGGCTGTAGTGACCAAGTTAGTCAATACTCACGCAGCTCAGTGCCTGTTCTGTTTCTCAAGAAGCAGTACAGCAGGAGTTGACCACCAAGGGTAGCTAGATTTCTGGACTCTCTTCAGTTTTCGTGACCAACGAGGCAGCTTCGTGTGCGATCTAAGAATTTTTTCTTCTTTCTTTTCAGGAGGGGAACGCTTTTTTGTGGTTAATATATTTTTTCTATCTTATACTGTTTTCATAAAACTCAAGAGGACTGTGAAAAAGAAAGAAAGAAGAAGATGATGATGGAGAAGTAGAAGAAGAAGAAGAAGAAACGGTCAAAGAAGGAAAAAGTTATAAAGAAAAGAAAAAAAGAAAAGAAGACTAGAAACAGAAATAAAAAGGTTTTTTTTTTAAAGAGAGAGAGAGAGAGAGAAACAGGAAAACAGAAAATGAAACCTTCCACCAGAAATAAGGGGAAAAGAATGAACGAGAGAAAAAAGGGAACGAAGAAAGAAAGACAGAAAGAAAGAAATCCAGATGTATTAAAAGATAAACAAACTCGAAAACAAGAAAATTACACAATATTTAAAAGACAAACGTTTAGAAAGGAAAAAAAGGGAAAGGAGGAAGAAAAGAAAGAGAGAAAGAAAGAAGAACAATGTTATAAACGGGCATAAGGAAGATAGGGATGGATAAGACATGCACACAATCGAATAATATTTGAGCCAGCCAAGATGGAGATCATTTACAATTTACGCACTAAGATACTAATACAAACACGATAAAAACCAATACACAAGCTGTTTTATTCCCACTAAAAGACTTTCTAGTAACAGCAAAACTATGCATATGTCGCGACGAAATCGAGTAAATGGCAATGCTTTTGCTATTTCACGTAACGGGCAAGTAACTGGTTATTCCACGAAATTGAGAAATGTGTGTAAGAGCATTAAAACCTCGTGTCTTTTGCGGAATTGGCAGCTAATTCCACAAAGTCGGAAATCAGTTGCGTGCAATAAGTAATTTTGCCTATTACGTGGAATCGGCAACAATGTTCATTTAATCACACACATGCATTGTAATTTAAGGCTGTAGTGCTGTTGTGTTTCTTTTTCCTGCAAGCAATCTCCCGGAACTGCTGAAGGTTTCAAATCAGCATTTGGCGTAGCCTGGCCGCCAGATGCAGAATTTACAGTATCTTGTCTTTCTGATGACCAGGTCAAGTAGCCGGCCGGCAGCTTTTTGGAGTTGATTGTGTGCATGTCAGATGTTCCCACAACTCCGTGCTTTGCAGCTACACGATAGGAGCCACATGTCGTTACTTTGGATATTGCTCCTGGAGTGATCTGTGTATTGAGTCTTACCCTGTCAAACACGGACACGGGAGTAGGAAGCTGTCACCGACAGCGAGAGGGAAGCGTTGAATAAATTGGTGTCATTATTTGATTTCTACTCTTTTCCTTTCTCTTGGCAGCAGCATCACGATTCGTCCTTATGCTGATGAAGTTCTTCACGATTACATCATTGTCAGCTGCTATGCACTTGCTATTATTCCGTTTGTCTTCGAGTATTTCTTCGGTGTCCAATGGACAATGTTGCCTCTGTCTGTTATATCTGAAGGTCTGCAACTACCCCTTCTGTGTCGACAATCGTGACTTCAGCCACATCTGGATCTGGACCAATCAATTCCTGCATCACAACTCTTCTTCCATCCTCAGCCAGTCTGAGACATCCTTTGCAAAGAAAGATTTCTGCACACTCATCTCGGGTTTCTTTCTAAACAATATCTCGAAGGAATATCATGTTTGCAGATTTCTGTGTGGAGAATCTTTGGCAACTGAACGAAGCATAGTCTTTCTGCCCTGTGCAGGGTATCATTGTGGACGATACTGAACACCTTCATTTGAATGCTTAACAGAGCCTTGTTATTGATTCTTGCCCACCCGTATACAATGTGATCAGACCACATTTATATTTTGAGTTGATACATGACCGATGCAACAAACTTTTCGAATAAGTACTTGATCAGTGCAACAAACTAAAGCCGATTGTTGCTTTGCAGTCCAATGAATGTGGACATGTCAATTAAATTCTACACCACCTCGATGCTCTTTTGCTTTCAAGATACCTCAGGGCAAGAAATGTGGTGAAATTGTCCTGACAATTCAAATTTGAACAGGATATTTTGACGTTGATGAGATCCACCTGCCCTCTGTCACAATATGATTTTGAACCAGTGGACTTCACGACGAGACCATTGTTTGGCTAGGACTTCTTCCGTTGACATGATCCGCACTTAGAAACCAAATTTACCTTCATGTTTGCTTTCTTTTCACTCCAAATCAAGTAAAGGTAGCTCACAATGTATATGAATGAATTATCATCGTTGCTGATTCCACGGAATCGGTTTCGGATTTAACGGAATTAGCTGCTTTTTCCGCGATAGACAAGTTTTGAAAGTTCTCTCACACATGTGGCAAAATGCTGCCCATTTCGCGGAATAGGCAAACATTCTCATTCGGCAAAAGTATTGATTATTAGTCGAATTCGGCTCTATTTTGTAAATTCGAAACCACACACACACACACACACACACACACACACACACACACACACACACACACACACACACACACACACACACACACACACACACACACACACATTATATGTATGTATGTGTGTATGAAAGAAACTGCTTTTTGAGAAAAGTGTCATTCCTTCATTATTCGTTCAATCACCAGTCATTCATTCCTCCTTCTATCATTTAGCTAACTTTTGTGACTTCAAGTGCCAGTTAGAATACCTACATTGACAAAATATGACATAGATCCCCCGTACCATTTGAACTGGCGCTATATGGCTCCGACTTTTCCAAAACGAAAGTGAATGACAGAATGAATACTGTCTGCATCTGGCTTGTACCGACTTGACGACAACATAAATCAGTCCCAGTACATAGTTAACATTTCTATATAAACTGACCCTACCCCTCTCATTTCCCTTCTGAAGAAGTTGGTGAGTCTCAAATGCTTGACAAGCGCTTTGGGTTTATGCGTGTATCAGGTATCTACCCAGGATCTATCCTTTTTTTCAGGTGTGGCCTATATTGGTCAGTCCCCGAGCTTTGACGCCTCCTTTGAAACTGAAACGAAAACAATAACAGAATGCTACGTGAAAAATGTGTCTCCGTTGTGCTTCTGCTGATCAGCCTGCATGTTTTCCGGCAACATTCGGCGCAGGCAGCACTGTATTCTGATCTAGATCGTCTGGTTTCGGCATTATTTCCCACATACAGGCCGGAGCTACGTCCGTTTTATGATGACAGTTTCCCCACCGAAGTAACTCTGAGGGCTGGTTTGATAGCCATTCAGGTAAGAACACAATATTGCTCGGGGTTTTTTTCCCTTCTCTTTAAATTCATGGAACCGTGTTTTCCACTAGCAGTTTGAAGTGTAACGTAAATAACATATGACATGATTTGCATGAGAGGAAGTTTGCAAAGAACAAAAAAGATAGATGTATTCATATATTGAAAAGATAAATGTAGTGAAAAATCTATATACACGGTAACCTTCGGCAAATTCTTCTAATCAAACTACAACGAAACAGGAGCAGCAACAACTGTCAACAAACAAACAAACAAAAAACGTAACAGCGACAGCAACAATGGACCTTAATAGAATTTTACTAAAACCAAAGGATTGCAATTGTGTCCTCTCTCTCTTCAGGCTTACAGCTTTAGACGTAAACGCAAACAAAAAACGGTTCTCTGCTGACACGTCCGCATGGTCCCCTTGTCCGATATGTGATGCTTTAGTTGAAGATGAAACTCATTTCCTCTTTGTGTATTATGATTTTTTTTTCGTTTATTTATTTATAGTCTGTTCATCTAAGATGATGATATTAGACTGAATGTATTATGAAGAAATTCGAAATAAATGCTAAATTTTGAACAGGGAAAAGTTAAAGAACACAAACCTTACCAGTATGCTTTTGATAGATAATGAAATAAGTATAAAACCTCAAGCGAGATTTATCGCCCTTGCTTGGGATTGTCGAAAAACGAAATTAACTTTGGAAGCCTTATAGTTATCGAAAAAACACAGTTACCCTGATGTCAATTCCACAGTTTATACTTATAAATGATTTGCAGAAAGCTGGATGGTCGAGCTTTTATTTTCCTTTTAATTTGAACAATATGCTATATTTTATATTTTGTTGATGTTATTGTTGTTGTTGTTTTGGTCGTTGATTTCTTTTTTTACTCTTTGCAGTGTGTTCATTTCTCTGTAAACCGCCGTTATTCTTTTGTTCATACATTGTCCCCCTTGCCAAAGAATAGTATTGTCAATGGCAATGAAACAATGTCCGTCTCTCTCTCTCTCTCTCTCTCTCTCTCTCTCTCTCTCTCTCTCTGCAACACACCCATGTATGAGTATTATGATTATGTACACGTTTATGTTTATATGCGTAGTTGAGTGTAGTGTATTTGAATGTCATGTTTGTATTTTTACAAGCCTTTGTTATTTTCATGAATATTTTGATTTTATTTTCTCTTTGCCCAGATGGCTGGATGTGAAGAAGCATATGCATACTTATTCCACTTCCTTCATTTAGAATAATGTTCATTCTGTGTGTGTGTGTGTGTGTGTGTGTGTGTGTGTGTGTGTGTGTGTGTGTGTGTGTGTGTTTGTGTGTGTGTGCGTGCGTACGTAGGTGTGTGCGTGCGTGCGTGTGTGTGTGTGTGTGTGTGTGTGTGTGTGTGTGTGTGTGTGTGTGCTGGAGGGAGGGAGTCTCTGTGTGAGTCTCTGATTGAACGACTGCTGTCTCTGTGTGCAACAGGAACTGAATGAGATCGAGCAGTCCCTGAAGTTCTCTGTCCAGTTGATAATGTCATGGACTGACCGTCGTTTGGCATGGACCATGCCTGCCTACAACTTCACCAAGCTCTTTGTCTACCCACAGAAGTACCTCTGGACGCCCGACATCACCATCTCCAACGTTGTGCAAACCATGCAACCTCTCGGCTTTGATCAGAATTACTTGTAGTAAGGCTCCGCATCTCCTTTGTTTTGAATAGCAAGACCGTCGTTGTTGTTGTTGTTGTTTTCCCAAAGAATCAGGATTACCGTGGTGTCTGTACAAAACATTTCTGGTCGTGGGTCAGATAATCCGCTTGTCCTTGTTTCTAAATTGCGCGTCGTCTTGATATTCAGCTTTTGATGGAAGAAACTGCACACAGAGACTTTGAATGATGAAAGGACTTAAATGATGTTTGCGTTGATTGTTTCTCTCATGATAGTGCAGGTAAAACTGAGGCAGTTAAAAAAATCAGATACACATTTATAACACATACTGAAGGGCGCAGTAGCCGTGTGGTTAAAGCGTTCGACTTTCAATCTGAGGGTCCCGGGTTCGAATCTCGGTGATGGCGCCTGGTGTGTAAATGGTGGAGATTTTTTCCGATCTCCCATGTCAACGCATGTGCAGACCTGCTTGTGCCTGAACCCCCTTCGTGTGTATACACAAGCAGAAGATCAAATACGTACGTTAAAGATCCTGTAATCCATGTCAGTGTTCGGTGGGTTATGGAAACAAGAACATACCCAGCATGCCCACCCCCGAAAATAGAGTATGACTGACTACATGGCGGGGTAAAAACGGTCATGCACGTAAAAGCCCACACACGAGTGAAAGTGGGAGTTGAAGCCCACGAACGATAAAGAAAAGAAAAAAGAAGATAACACATATGTGGCATACTGTTTGTTGGAAACTAACATTTGTGCTTTTCGGATGAACATAAAGATCCACACACAAAACCCACATATATGTGTATTCATACACGAAGACAATACTACAAAATTGCAGATATGAACAATCAAGCACACACACACACACACACACACACACACACACACACACACACACACACACACATTCTTCACGTTTTCTTCCAACGTCTGTCTGGTCAGTGTGACGTACAGCGGCAGAATCCGGTGGATTGTTGGAGGGGTGTACCAAACCTCCTGCAGCATTGACGTCACTTTCTACCCCTTTGATACCCAGACCTGCCACATCGTCTTCACCACCCTGGTCTCCAGCCGGTACGAGATCTCTCTGGTGCCAGGCACGCCCGCTCCCTCTAGCCTTCTTCACTATAGTCCTTCCGGAAGCTGGGAACTCCTGTCCTTCAACCTCAGTTCTGCTGACCAGGGTCAAGTGTAAGGCCTTAGGGACAGACAAGAAGTATACATTTGCGTTAATTGGTATATGTCCACCACTGTCAGACCTTTGGAATGAAGACATGTCTTTCCATAATTTAGATAAATTTTCATCACTGTAAGGTCTTTGTAATAAAGACGTTCAGCAATGCTTTGCATAGAAAATGGAGTATACATCTGTGATGTTTTTGGGAACACCAGTTATTATTTAGAAAGACGTATACCACCGTCAGGACTTTGGGACAAAGACGCAATTTTTCCAAAGACATATTGCTTACTAGCCTACTTTGGGAAACACATTAATCACTACACTACCTTTCACGCAATACACACTCCACAGGGCTTCTATGCTGAAGACGAACACCTATGCATTGCTTGTGTAATAACTGGATATCAACGATCTTTCAGCGAATGCTCTTGACATCAAGGCGTTCGTATAAGGGTAGTTAGGGTCGACGTTATCGTTCTTTAGCGGGTCTTTTGCGTACTTGTTCATGTGCTGTGTCGGGTATCATTGCCTACTGTAAGGACTTTGTGATAAACATGCTGACCTATATATTGCTTTCAAATTCATCTACTGCTGTAAGGCACTTGAAATATGTGTACCTTCAGTCGTTGCTTAGAAATATGGCTTCCACTGTAAATCCTCTGTAAAGAAGACGCTAACCCATGCATTCTTTTGAAATAACTCTACAAAATCTCGGCCTTTTGAGATGCCATTAATATTCCAAAGGCACCACAATACGGCTGTCACATGTAATTTTCAAGCATGTCTGTTATGGATGTGTTCTGAAACAAAACAAAACAAAACAAAACAAATCTCTCCAGAATTTGTGTCCTTTGTTTCTGTTCTGCCTTGATCAGCTTCTCCTCTGTGACCTTCGAACTACGACTGAAGCGACGGACGACGTATTACGTCATCGCTATTTTGGTGCCAGTGTTGTTCCTGTCCCTGACGGCGACACTGGTGTTCGCTCTGCCAGCTGACAGTGGCGAGAAAATGGGCACGTGCATCACAGTGCTGCTGGCCTTTGCTGTCTACCTCACCATTGTGTCCGACCAGATGCCCAAAACCTCCATGAATGTCAGTCTCTTTCTGATAGTTTTGCGGTGGTATTTTCTAGTATATTGCTTAATGAATCAATTTCAATTTCAGTTTCTCAAGGCGGCGTGATTGCTGGCTCGGACAAACCCATATATGCTAAACCACATCTGCTAGGCAGGTGCCTGACAGTAGCATTACCCAACACACTTGTCAGGCCTTGAATGCATGCATATATATTCGTGTATCTATCAGGACAACACTTTTGTTGCCATGGGTTCTGTTTTACTGTACCAAATACGTCCCGCACACGGGCCCTCGGTTTATCGTTTCACCTGAATGTCTACACACTTGTTGTTTTTCCAGTCAACGTGGGGGAAAGGACGGGAGCGGGAATCGAACCCAGACCATCGGAAACACTATTGGCAGATAAGCGTCTTCACCACTCTGCCACCTTCTTCTGTTTTAAACAAAACAAAACAAAACAAAAACAAACAAATGAACATCAGTAACATCTGCAACAGTTCTACAGTTGTTCAAAATCATTCAGAGCCATATTATGCTTGAGAAAAGGGGTGAGTGGCGAAACGCAGTTTTTCTGTCTCTGAAGAGGTTAGACGCTGTCTGTGACGAATGTGACCTACTCTGACAACGTGGGGCTCACGGGAGGGTCCGAGCAGCGGAATGATTTATTGTGTTTCTCCAGCATAGATGCTTTTTATAGCTGAAAATCGTTTCGCTGACATATGTGCTTAAGTTATTATATGTTTGACTGTTTCCCTCTTTTATCATCATAATTATCATCATCATCACCTTCTTTTTCTTTTACATCTTCATCCCCCCCTCCTCCTCCTTCGTCTTCTTATTCTTCCGCTTCTCATTTGCTTCCTTTTACTCAACACTTTGATTATATTTTCATGGTTATGATCACGTTACTGAGTCCGACCTTCAACATTCCACCAGATCAGTTCCATTGTGTTCCTACATCAGATGATCCACAGCAAACGATCAGCAGAGCAGGTTCTTCTGAATTCCAGGAGAGCAAAGCAACGTCTGTGGTGTGTGGACTCATGGTGATCTGACACTTACTGTTTCCTGTGGATTGCCAGCACTGAGACTGGGACATTACAAATTTGAGTGTGGCTGTGTATGAGGAATTTGGGTAATGCCACTGGAGTAAAATAAAATACATATGAAGCTAAGAATAGATACATAGATAATAAAACAGAATGAAATAAATTTTGTTCTCTATCCAGACGTCCATCCTGTCCGTGTACCTGAGTGTGTTGCTGGGCAAGACAGCGCTGGGTGTGGTCCTGTCCGTCTGGATCCTCAACCTGCACTTCAGGGATGACCAACGTTCCCCACCCGGGGTGACCACCCGAACCATCGCCCTCTCCATGCAACGTCTGATGCGCAAAGGACCACGGAAAGACAGGGTAAGGCGTGGCTAGTGACAGCTATGTTGGATTAGCGCTGCCCCAGTTATCGTTTTGCTTGGAAATATGTTTTGGGGGAAATGAGTGATGTGAAAAGAAGAGGAATGTTAAACAAGGAAGAAATACTACTGACATTTTTTTTAGTTTAAAGCACAAAACTTCAAACTATTGCTGGTGGCGTTACCCATCAGCCAGGTAAATCAAAGGTAAAGAGAAATATACCCAGAGACTTTTCCCAAAAAGGGAGCTCCAAATCCATTTGACAAGTACGCGCAGCAACGACGATGGAATTTTTGTCAAACACAGAAATGCATCAGACATTCTGTTTAGAAACGACGAACAATTACAAGGCATACGAGACATTTGACGGGTCATTTCATTTGCTACATACTTTATTTATTGATGTGAATTAAATAAAACAACCAAACAAATGGAAGATAATTCAGTACACATCAGTTCCAGTAAATTTAGTCATATCCGGTTTAGTTCATTACAAACCAATTCGCTTCAGACCAGTTCGTTCGTACTGTTTGTAGCCCTGTTTATCACAAAAAGGATATGGTTTGCTATTTTGATGCAGCGGAACAAGAATTACAAAACAGAAATATGGAAGTATTTCTTTGGGTTCATTTAAGACAATAGAAAATGATTATACCAAAGAAATACAAATCTGTGACAAGAACTGTAAAAATAAGCGAGCAACTCTGTCTCGTTTATATCGTCAAGTAAAAGGAATCTCAAAGGATTCAGTCTGCTCTGCTGTTGTGAACCTGGTTCCCTTGCATTGGAGCTGGTTTATTCGTGAGTGAAAATAAAAAAGCTCACACGCTTTTCCAGGTAATGCCGGCAGAAGACCCCCAGGACAGTGCCCAAGGGAACGCTGTTTCGGATTCCACCTGCACATTGTCCAGTGACCACGGCCCAGTTCACCTGAAGAATGAACCCACCGGCAACAACGGCAAACCTTCAACCCGCTACACCCCCTCCTCCTGCAAGTCCCAAGACTTGTTCTCGGGACCGGAAATGATGTCATGGAGAGAGATAGCGTTCACGTTCGATCGTTTCTTGTTTTACTCATTCTCTCTCTGTCTGACTGTTGTCACCCTTGGCTTTCTCTCACGAGTACTCGTGATTAGGTAAACCCCGTTGGAGTTTGGGCAGGTAGAAGTCCAGTCCCAATCTTTAGGATGTGCATTATTTCCTTAACACAGTCACTGAGTTTGTAAACATTGATGAGTTTGTACAAGCAGGAAAATATCTTAATCGTTTTGAGGTGTGTTTTGTCATTGGCACAATCATTGATCTTGTAAGCATCACCAGATGTTGTACAACTAGAAACATTGTTCAGTCTTTACAGAACATTTCGCAATCGTTAGTTTTGTAAACAACGCCGTAGTTGTAAAGAGTATTTGCCTATTCTTCTTGACGCGTATGGTCCATTACAGTCATTGGCCTTCTCCGAAAAACAGCAGATTTTCGTTGCCACAAATATAGTGACTGTGCCAGTTTGATGCAAAGTGCAAATGATTCTTTACCAGTGGGAGACAAGGGAGATAGCCGATCCTTCACAGGGACATAGGGAACTTAATCAAAAGATTATCACCATTGGGACATTAAGATGATTGATTAAAAGATTCTTCACCATTGCAATATTGGTGAATTAACTAAGTAATTCATCACCATTGGGAGGTTGAGAATCAAATTAAACGATTTATCACCATTGGGGGATAGGGGAGGTAATGAAAAGATTATTTAGCATTTGGAGATAAGTGAGTGATTTAAACGATTCTTCAGCATTTGGAATGATTTTTCATGGTAGGCAGACAGGGGAAGCAATTAAATTTTTCTTCGCCATTCGGAAACGGGTATGTTAATTAAAAGAATTTATACCATTGGGGGATCTTCTCTGTTAACATATGTAAAGAACTGTTCACCAGATTATCCAGGTCCTTAGACTGTTTCGATTTTGTTTTCTCATGGAGGAGTGAATGCGTTCGGGCAAATCCATGTACGCTGCACATCTGCTAGGCAAATACCTGACCAGAAGCATAACCCAACGCGCTTAGTCCGGCCTCGAGTGCATGCATATATATATATATATATAT
>JAAQRG010297749.1:0-14794 GCA_011634625.1 Babylonia areolata
ATCTTTAACGTGCGTATTTGATCTTCTGCTTGCATATACACATGAAGGGGGTTCAGGCACTAGCAGGTCTGCCCATATGTTGACCTGGGAGATCGTAAAAATCTCCACCCTTTACCCAGCAGACGCCGTCACCATGATTCGAACCCGTGACCCTCAGACTGACAGTCCAACGCTTTAACCACTCGGCTATTGCGCCCGTCACTGTGGATATCAATTCACAGCCCTGATGGCTGTGAAAGAGACCTGCAGCCTTTCATTCTCTGCCTCATGAACTGCACAATAAGGCCCGCAGCAAATGCCCTGTTTAGTCTCTGAATCGCCCCATATGGCCCGCTTTACAGTATTCATTTACCTTTACTTTCGCTTTTAGCAATCCCATTATGCACCTAGACCGAAAAATACATTTGTTACTTCCTTCCACTGCCGCCATTTTGAAGTTTGAAGCAAGTGGATTGGTTAAGAAGTTTCTGAGCTACGAATTTTCAAAACTGCCTTTTTTAGACAAAGAATGGCTGAGAATGATTGATCAGAGATGCCTTCAATCATGGCAACTGTTAACATCAGGTATCTTTATTTGTAGCTGAGTATTTAGAGAATGGAAAAAAAACAAAACAAGCAAACACACACAACAGATCACTTTGTGACAGTAAGTTGTCATAATCCTCAGCGCACACACATCATGTCATTTTTTCCAAAACACACTGGATCTTTTACTTTACTTTTTTTTTTTTAATAATTCTTCAAACTTAAACTGTTCCCAATTTACTTGTATGTAAAGCTATGACACTTTCTGCACATCATGAACTGTTTTCTGCAGCAGAATAAATAAAGCCTTATTTTACGTGGTTTTTGTTTGTTTTTGGGTGTTTGAGTTCAGTGAGGAGTTACTTCAGAATTTCAGAAGTTCCCTAGGGATTTTTCTGTCAGGGGGCAGAGGGTTAAACAGCTGCCTACCTTAGTCCAGCGACAGAGTTTGACGCCGGAGTGACTGCCGATCAGGCGGTATCCCTGTTTCTCCAGCGACTGGCGCAGCATGGGCGTGATCATCTCCCGAACCTCCCCACTGGCCAGGTCAGCCTCCTCCTTCTGTCGCCACACCTGGGCAACGCTTTTTCCTTTCAACTCTTTTTTTCTTTTTATTTGTTGCAACAATGGTATGTTCACACAACAGAGCAATAATTGTCTGTTTAGAGTCACAACAATGTATCTCTAAAATAGCTGTTTTGAGAAATCGCTAGTTGAAATATCCAAGTGGTTAAGGAAACTCTTTGTGTTTACATGTACACGACTTTCACTAAAAAAAATATATATATATATATATATATATATATATATATATATATATATATATATATATATATATATATATATATATATATATATATATATTACTTCACTGTTTTAAAATCATTATGGCATCTACAGACATAACATCCACAGACATAACTTCCAAAGACATGGATGACATCTACTGACATGACATCTGACACATCTACAAACATGACACCCACTGAAAATATCTACTGACATGACATCCACTGACAAGACTTCTAATAACACGACAACCGCTGACATGACATCTACTGACAAAACATCCGTGGACACAATACTGACTGACAGAACATCGACTGACACAACATATACTGACACAACATCCTGTGACACATCTACAGACATGACATATACTGACACAACATCCTGTGACACATCTACAGACATGACATATACTGACACAACATCCTGTGACACATCTACAGACATGACATATACTGACACAACATCCTGTGACACATCTACAGACATGACATACTGACACAACATCCTGTGACACATCTACAGACATGACATATACTGACACAACATCCTGTGACACATCTACAGACATGACATATACTGACACAACATCCTGTGACACATCTACAGACATGACATATACTGACACAACATCCTGTGACACATCTACAGACATGACATATATGGACACAACATCCTGTGACACATCTACAGACATGACATATACTGACACAACATCCTGTGACATATCTACAGACATGACATATACTGACACAACATCCTGTGACACATCTACAGACATGACATATACTGACACAACATCCTGTGACACATCTACAGACATGACATATACTGACACAACATCCTGTGACACATCTACAGACATGACATATACTGACACAACATCCTGTGACACATCTACAGACATGACATATACTGACACAACATCCTGTGACATATCTACAGACATGACATATACTGACACAACATCCTGTGACACATTTACAGACATGACATATACTGACACAACATCCTGTGACACATCTACAGACATGACATCTACTGACACAACATCCACTGACACAACATCTACTGACACGACATCCACAGACATGACATCTACTGAAACGACATCTAACACAGCATCTACTGAAATAGCATCCACTGACATATCTGACTCATCCACTGACATGATATCTGACTCATCTACTGACATGACATATCTAATGACACAACATCTACTGACACATCTACTGACACCACATCTACTGACACCATATCTACAGACACGACATGACACAATATCTGCCACAACATGACATAAAAATAACAATAACAATGGACATTAATATAGCGCGTTTCTCCAGAAATACTGCTCAGCGCTTTGCATTTTGTTCCCCACTCCCAGCCTCCCCCATCAATACTCCACCCACCCCCTACCCTCACCCCCCCACACACACAGAAGCATGTGCCAGAAAACACTCACGCAACTGAACACTGGAAACCACGCACCTACCCATGACGCCCTACAGAAAACACTCACGCAACTGAACACTGCAAACCACGCACCTACCCATGACGCCCTACAGAAAACACTCACGCAACTGAACACTGCAAACCACCCACCTACCCATGACGCCCTACAGAAAACGCATCCCTGCAACACACACTCTGACATGCACACACACACGGACAAAACACCCTGCTGTTACTGCTGTTGGAAAAGATGTGTTTTCAGAGCACAGATTTCAGATAGAGAGAATGAAGCAAATTTTCTGGTAGTCTGTTCCACAATGACGGAGCCTGGAAAGAAAAAGATCTCTGACCCTGTTGCTTCTTTTTTTTACAATAGGGAGTTTTAAAAGCCTGGTATCAGGTGTCAGGTGTCAAGTTGGAATGTCCACTTCAAGGAGGTCAGAGATGTAGCAAGGACCAGAGCTTGAAAGGGCAGAAAACGTCAGAGCAGAAAGCTTGTATTCAATTCTTTTTTAAACTGGTAGTCAGTGAAGAGAGTGGAAGAGAGAAGTAAAATGCTCAAATTTGGAGGATCTGAAAATAAGTCGAGCAGCATTGTTCTGAACTCTTTGAAGTTTATCCAGTGAACTTTTTGGAGTGCCGGCAAGAACAGAGTTGCAGTAATCAATCCCAGACAAAACAAACGCACAGACTAATGTTTTGGTTGCTTCCACAGACAGGTAATGAGGAATAGAACTAACTCTTCGCAACTCAAGATAAACTGATTTGCAAATGTTTGAAACATGTTGCTGAAATGACAGACTGGTCAAGACTGACACCGAGGCTCCGCACTGATTGGGAGACAGGAATGATTTCATTGTGTTGTTTTTCAGAAGAGAATGAGGGAGAGACGGGTGGTTCATAATTTCTTGGGGCAAGCAAGCACAGTTCAGTCTTTTTATCATTTAGCTGTAGTTTATTGAAGGTCATCCAAGACTTCAAGTCTATTATACACTTTTGCATTTGTGTCATAAGTTTATCAGTTTCAGCAACAGAAGCCGACTGATAGAGCTGAGTGTCATCTGCGAAGCTCCCATGCGAGAGACAGTGACTGTTTATAACATACAAAACAAACAGAATAGGGCCAAGGATTGATCCCTGTGGGACACCAAATGATAATGGAGTTTCATTATTATATTTGCCATTTACATAGACAGACTGGGTTCGATTTGTTAAGTAGGACTGAAACCAGGAAAGACCAAGATCGTGAATGCCAAAAGAATGTTTGAGTCTTTCAATGAGAAGTGTATGATCAATTGTATCAAATGCTGCAGTAAGATCTAAAAGAGCAAGAAATGAAATTTTGTCATTGTTGAAGCCACAGTGAATATTGTTTACAATCTTCAGCAATGCTGTTTCAGTACTATGGCCTTGATGGTAAGCAGACTGATGGTGGTCGAAAAAATCGTTCTGCTCTGGGTATTTAAGAAGCTAAGAGAAGATGACTTTTTTCTAAAATGTTGGAAAGGAAAGACACATTTGAGACAGGTCTGTAATTTTTCACATTGTTCTGATCTGAGGAAGGCTTCTTTATGAGTGGACGCAACATCTGACATGACGTGACACAACGAATGACACGGCATCTGACACATGACACATCATCTGGCACATGACACATCTGACATGATATGACACAACACCTGACATGACACAACACCTGACATGACATCTTGCATGACATGACATGTCATCTGACATGGCACGACACATCTTACATGACATGACAACATGACGTGACATGACACCACATTACACAACCTCTGACCTTTGCCATGTTCATAACGTTGCCCAGGTCCTCCAGATCCACTATCTGTGAAGATCCCTGAGCCCCAGAGTCCCCTCCCCCCTCTCCCTCCTCCTCCTCCTCACTGCTGCTCTCAAACCGCACCTGGGGCAGGACACACACACAGTCACTTTGCTACTGTGTGTGTGTGTGTGTGTGTGTGTGTGTGTGTGTGTGTGTGTACCCCATCTGAGATCTGCACTGTATCAGCCTGCATTTCATCATTATTATTACTATCATTATTAACATGCCGGAGGGGGGGCAAGAGGTGGGGAACCGCCTGAAAAATTATCTCCCTTGGCTAGCACATGGCATGACATAGAAAAGTGGTGCTCAAAACTAACGGATCAGAAACACAGTTTGGTGTTATCAGACTGACAAAACCAAGGAACCTTCATCACTTCTTGGCAGCACAAGGTCAAATCACTCTGATATGAAAACATAATGTTTTGGGGGCATAATTTCATTTAAAGCTTATTTCTTACTTCTATTTTATTTCACACACACACACACACACACACACACACCACACACACACACATATTTCTCTCATATATATATATATATATATTACACACACACACACACACACGCATATTTCTCTCATATATATATATATGAGAGAAATGTGTGTGTGTGTGTGTGTGTGTGTGTGTGTGTGTGTGCAGAGAGAGAGAGAAGAAAACCTAATCAAAATAACACTACCAGGGGTACACTTGATGCTTGATGCTGTACTGTAAGACTGTTGTTTCCTTTCAACCTTTTTATACTTCAGCACTGATACGGAGCATGCATTAGTTCAAATGGATGTCTGTAGTTTAGAACTGGTACGATCAGCTGTGCTGATGTATAGTTAATAATGATGTATAAACAAGAAAATAATTACATAAAGTGATGCATACATATTGATTTTGAAACACACACACACAGACACACACACACGCACACACTTAGACAGCCTGAAGAATATCTAATTGGGGAGTCATTTTAGCATTAATGGAGCACATTATCCCCGATTGTCTTGAATAAAGCTTATTTTTTTCATGTAATCTTATCAAAAGCTGTCATTTATCAAGATTTATTATTAACATTTGCTGTCTTGTAAGTCTACAGTCTTTCCTGAACCTGAAAATATCTTAAATGTTTATGCAGATGAAATAGTTTTTCAGTTTCAGTCATTTTAGTAACGCTACCATCAAAACTGCAGGATCGGACATGCAGAAAATAAACACTTTCCTCAGAATTTATGACACTGGCATTCAGCCAATAACAGTAAGAATCAACTAAAAAAAAATCTGAGGTCTTTTGCGTACTATATAGATCATATATGAAGAGTTTTGACTATGAGAATGCATCAGTGACAATTCTACACCAGTTCCCACATGCCATTTTGTAGGTTTGGCTAAAATTGCGGAATTTTTTGAAAATTCAAAACTCAATATCTCAAAAACTATTTGATATATTGCTCTGATATTTGGTGTGGCTTATCACTTTACTGCATTCTTTCATTCTTGCAAATATGAGGCTTCTGCTATGAATTTGAAAATTTGACCAGACCTACCCAATAGAAAAGAGACATTGCAAAGAGGAAACAAATCTGAACAAAGGTTGTTTTCTGTCAACAAAAAATCACTATGTACACAAAATATCATTCTCCACCGGACCACGCAGCTTTTAAAGTTTATATACCTCCTCCTCTTCTTCGCTGCTGCACTTGCCGTCATCGTGGTGATGACCTGCGTCACCTTGACCTTTGCCCTCCTGACCCTTGGTGGCGCATGTGCCACATTTTTTGCTGCAGGTGTCGCCACTGCAGCTCTTGACCTTGCGGCCGTCCAGAGCCTGTTTGAGCTTTGGCCACAAGGTTGTGCTCCAGGCCTTAAAGTCCCCCTCTATACCTGATCAATAACACACAGTTTCTGGTCCTGTCAGTTTATGGTGATAATGATAATGTTGATAATAACAATAATAACAATAATAATGATTAATAACAACAACAACAACAATAATAATAATAATAATAATAATAACAACAATAATAATAATAAATAAATATAATAATAATAATAGTAATAATAATAATAATAATAATAATTTTGATAATAATCATAACAATAACAACAATAATAATAATAATGTTGACAATAATCATAATAATACTGATACAAATGACAATAATAATGACAATAATGTTGATAATTTCAATAATAATAACAATGATGACTATGATCTATGTTTTAAAATAGCGCTGAATCTTGGACACAGACATATCAAAGCAATTACACACCAGTCGTTCGTGTACTGTCATGTATGTGTAACTCTTTGAGTCAGACAGGTAACACACAGAACGTATAAATACATGTAGATAGAAAGCTGGAGAAACTGTAAGCTGAAAAGAGGGAGGGAGGGATCGCGGAGGTTGGAGAGACCTTTAACCTTCAACCTAACCAAAAACCAACAAGAGAGGCAAGGCCTTCAAGACTCACTTGTGATAAATCAAGTCCCCTAGCATTAATTACAGAGTAATTTCCCTTCTTTACTATCTGCACCAAAACGTTTGCAAAATAAATAAAAATTCCATGCTTAGCAAAAGAAGTTCCTGTTTGAACAAAAAATGATAATAATGACTCCTCTTGTTGTTGGGTCAGAATAAGAGGTCAAAGTGCCAAGTTTAGAGAATACAAAAAATATAAATATAACAGTAAATGCAGTTTGCATATAATTAGGCTTCTTTTTTATTTTTTTGTGCCCATCACAGAGGTGCAATATTGTTTTAAACAAGATGACTGGAAAGAACTGAATTTTTCCTATTTTTATGCCTAATTTGGTGTCAACTGACAAAGTATTTGCAGAGAAAATGTCAATGTTAAAGTTTACCACGGACACACAGACAGACAAACGAACACCAGGTTAAAACATAGACTCAATTTGTTTACACAAGTGAGTCAAAAATGCACGTCCTGGAACGAGAAAGAATACGGACGTCATGACACCAACCTCCATTCTGGCTTTCCGCAGTGTTCTCGTCTCCAGCCGTGAAAGCTTTCAAAGCGGTGGCTGACAGCTGATGTAACCTGGCGTCCACATTCCGCCCAGCCTGCCACACAGCAGTGACACATCAAATCACATCATGCTGATCATCGCCCTGCCTGCCACACAGCAATGACACATCAAATCACATCATGCTGATCATCGCCCTGCCTGCCACACAGCAATGACACATCAAATCACATCATGCTGATCATCGCCCTGCCTGCCACAAAGGGGCCACGTCAGGGTTCATTACTTGTCACTTCATAAAACTATTCACACAGAGGGGCCAGTTCAGGGTTCATCACTTGTCGCTTCATAAAACCATTCACACAAAGGCGCCAGTTCAGGGTTCATCACTTGTTACTTCATAAAACCATTCATACAAAGGGGCCAGTTCAGGGTTCATCACTTGTCACTTCATAAAACCATTCACAGAGAAACCAAAACAATGTTCAGAAAAGGTCATTTACTACATTCAAAAAAATTCTCAGTCCATGTAAAATTCAAATAAAGTTGAAAATAAAAAGACTAATTTACCCATACCCCTTTAACTCCACACCGGGATGTATTACCAGAGCACAGCCTTATCAAGCAGCCCAAAATCTAGTGGACCCCATTAGCAGCATTGTCAGTCATGACCCCCGTCATCATCATCTTCTTCTTTGTTCACAGGCAGCAACTCCCACGTTCACTTGTATGAATACAAGTGGGCTTTTACATGTATGACGGTCTTTACCGCACCATGTAGGCAGCCATACTTTGTTTTCAGGGGTGTGCATGCTGGGTATGTTCTTGTTTCCATAAGCCACCAAACGCTGACATGGATTACAGGATCTTTAACGTGCGTATTTGATCTACTTTACGTATACACACGAAGGGGGTTCAGGCACTAACAGGTCTGCACTGTATGTCGACATGGGAGATTGGAAAAATCTCCACCCTTTACCCACCAGGCGCTGCTACCAAGATTCGAACCTGGGACCCTCAGACTGAAAGTCCAACGCTTTAACCCCTCCGCTATTGTGGCCATTAGGAAAATTGACAGTGACTCACAGTACAGAAGTGGTCCCTGTACAAGGAGTTGCCCAGACCAAAGACAGCGTAGTACAGGTCCGACAGGAGTGTCTTCTGCACTCGGAAGTCATCCGCCGTGTCCTGCAGCCATTGGACGAACCACTCACTGCCCTCTGGTGGCCGGCCCTCCACGTAGGTGGAGATAATGAAGATGCACACGTACAGATCTTCCGCCTGAAATAAAATGTACAAGGTATGAAAATTTGAGTCTGATTTTTAAAATCAAGTAAAAAAAAAAAAAAAAGAAAAAAAGAGTGAAAAACCAAAGTAAAAAGCAGGCATACAATTACTTACACTTGCACACACAAACACACACACAATCAAAACAGACAAGCATGCATGGGCTAGTGCACACACACACACACACACAGAGTAAAGGCCCACACTACTTCACACACACACACACACACTCTCTCTCTCTCACACACACACACACACACATACACACACACACACTATCAAACACTCATTAAATCAGAGTACAGTCCCCTCACAGCTGAACCCACCTCATGAGACAGTCTGTCCTCAGGGTCGTAGTCCTTCAAGTTCACAACCTCTACCATGTAGCCTTGACCTTTCACCTCTTCAGCCAGTTGCTCAGCCAGCCTCTGTAACACAACACCATCTGTCAGTGATCATCAAAGACTGACAGACCCCTCCATGCTTGACCAATATTGACAGGTGTCTGTTGTGCTTTAGGAATGTTGACAGATGTCTGTCCTGCTTTACGAATATTGACAGATGTCTGTTGTGCCTTACGAATGTTGACAGATGTCTGTCCTGCTTTATGAATGTTGACAGGTGTCTGTCCTGCTTTACGAATGTTGACAGATGTCTGTCCTGCTTTACGAATGTTGACAGATGTCTGTTGTGCCTTACGAATGTTGACAGATGTCTGTCCTGCTTTACGAATGTTGACAGATGTCTGTTGTGCCTTACGAATGTTGACAGATGTCTGTCCTGCTTTACGAATGTTGACAGATGTCTGTTGTGCCTTACGAATGTTGACAGATGTCTGTCCTGCTTTACGAATGTTGACAGATGTCTGTTGTGCCTTACGAATGTTGACAGATGTCTGTCCTGCTTTACGAATGTTGACAGATGTCTGTTGTGCCTTACGAATGTTGACAGATGTCTGTCCTGCTTTACGAATGTTGACAGATGTCTGTTGTGCCTTACGAATGTTGACAGATGTCTGTCCTGCTTTACGAATGTTGACAGATGTCTGTTGTGCCTTACGAATGTTGACAGATGTCTGTCCTGCTTTACGAATGTTGACAGATGTCTGTTGTGCCTTACGAATGTTGACAGATGTCTGTCCTGCTTTACGAATGTTGACAGATGTCTGTTGTGCCTTACGAATGTTGACAGATGTCTGTCCTGCTTTACGAATGTTGACAGATGTCTGTTGTGCCTTACGAATGTTGACAGATGTCTGTCCTGCTTTACGAATGTTGACAGATGTCTGTTGTGCCTTACGAATGTTGACAGATGTCTGTTGTGCCTTACGAATGTTGACAGATGTCTGTCCTGCTTTACGAATGTTGACAGGTGTCTGTTGTGCTTTACAAATGTTGACAGGTGTCTGTTGTGCTTTACGAATGTTGACAGATGTCTGTCATGCTTTAGGAATGTTGACAGATGTCTGTTGTGCTTTAGGAATGTTGACAGATGTCTGTTGTGCTTTACGAATGTTGACAGGTGTCTGTTGTGTTGACAGGTGTCTGTTGTGCTTTACGAATGTTGACAGATGTCTGTCCTGCTTTACGAATGTTGACAGATGTCTGTTGTGCTTTAGGAATGTTGACAGATGTCTGTTGTGCTTTAGAAATGTTGACAGGTGTCTGTTGTGCTTTACGAATGTCGACAGATGTCTGTCCTGCTTTACGAATCTTGACAGATGTCTGTTGTGCTTTACAAATGTTGACAGGTGTCTGTTGTGCTTTATGAATGTTGACAGATGTCTGTCCTGCTTTACGAATGTTGACAAGTGTCTGTTGTGCTTTACGAATGTCGACAGATGTCTGTTGTGCTTTACGAATGTTAACAGATGTCTGTCCTACTTTACGAATGTTGACAGATGTCTGTCCTGCTTTACAAATGTTGACAGATGTTTGTTGTGCTTTACAAATGTTGACAGGTGTCTGTTGTGCTTTACGAATGTTGACAGATGTTTGTTGTGCTTTACGAATGTTGACAGATGTTTGTTGTGCTTTACGAATGTCGACAAATGTCCGTCCTACTTTATGAATGTTGACAGATGTCCTTCCTGCTTTACGAATGTCGACAGATGTCTGTCCTGCTTTACGAATGTTGACAGATGTCTGTCCTGCTTTACGAATGTTGACAGATGTCTGTCCTGCTTTATGAACGTTGACAGATGTCTGTCCTGCTTTAGGAATGTTGACAGGTGTCTGTCATGCTTTAGGAATGTTGACAGGTGTCTGTCCTGCTTTACAAATGTTGACAGATGTCTGTCATGCTTTAGGAATGTTGACAGGTGTCTGTCATGCTTTAGGAATGTTGACAGATGTCTGTCCTGCTTTAGGAATGTTGACAGATGTCTGTCCTGCTTTAGGAATGTTGACAGATGTCTGTCCTGCTTTGTTCTTTACAATGTCTGTTGTGCTTCAAAAATACTGACAGATGTCTGTCATGCTTTGCAATGTGTGTTGTTGTCAGGGAGCAAATTACACGATTTTTGTGTGCTCCCTTCTGATTGGTCGGACTGGAGAGTCGGAAGTTGGGATGGACAGTCAACGGTTCTGCTTCACTTTCTGTATTTCTTTTTCTTTTTTTTCTTTTTTTTATCACAACAGATTTTTCTGTGTGAAATTCAGACTACTCTCCCCAGGGAGAGCATGTCACTACACTACAGTGCCACCCATTTTTTTGTATTTTTTCCTGTGTGTAGTTTAATTTGTTTTTCCTATCGAAGTGGATTTTTCTACAGAATTTTGCCAGGAACAAAACTTTTGTTGCCATGGGTTCTTTTACGTGCGCTAAGCGCATGCTGCACATGGGACCTTGGTTTATCGTCTCATCCGAATGACTAGTGTCCAGACCACCACTCAAGGTCTAGCGGAGGGGGAGAAAATATCGGCGGCTGAGCTGTGATTCAAACCAGCGCACTGAGATGCTCTCAATTCCTAGGTGGACGCGAGAGAGAATGCTGTTAGATGAAAGTAGGATGAATGTATCTGGAATTTGAAGTGCCTGGCTGTTGAGCACCGGCGACCCCCCATGTGTTGCAGTGTTGGTCAGGTAATTAGAGCAACACACCCAAAGACACACCCTTGAAGTGGATGACACTCAACTGTGTGGTCCCAGTCTCCCCATTTAAGCCCACAGCACACTCAACTCTGGGTAGGAGCTGGCCACGAGCCGAAAAACCCACCTCCAGTGGGATTCGAACCCACGTCCTCCCAGCCGTCAGTCCGTGACAATAACCACTTCGCCACGGCGGCTGGTGTAAAGTTGTGTCTCATAAAAGGACACAGCTGACTGCCTCTACCCTAAAATGAATATCTCCAGGTTGCCTACCTTGGACGTGCCTGTCTGTGTACCATAGAAAACTTTCAGTTTTCTCTTCTGCCGAGGTTGTCTCCTCCTCCTCTGTCTACTGGGAGCAACATCCGTCACTGCTGCACTACTGACCTCCTCTTCCTCCTGCAGGCAGACAACAGAAACTGACATGAAGACTAAACGTAATACAAGACGGGAGGGTGGAGGTTTGGGGGGGAGGGGGAGGGGACAAGAAAAAAAACCCCATGAACATGATCATGATAAAGAAGAAAAAAAAAATAAAGAAAAAAGGCTGAGAAAATGAAACCAATGATTAAATCAAAATAAGAAAGAGAGAAAGTAAGAAAGAAAGAAAGAAAAATCAGGAACAAGATGAAAGAAAACTGAAAAATCTACCGAAGAATCAACTCATCTACTGATGACAAAGGACTGCACAGGTACTCCCAACAACAGGGCTTCCGTAAACGCACATATGTGCGTTCCTGACTCTCTAAAATGACAGCGGATACACTACAGTTTTGGCTATGGAGTCCATAGGACGCACTATAAAATAGGCATCAAACAAAATGTGAATGAGCCTGGTCAAACAACAGCGCTCACTTCTCGTTTCACTAGTTTCCGGTCGGCATCTTCACGAAATCGGCGACTGCTGCAAAGTCCATTACTTTTGTCTTATCTCCTTGTACAGAAAACTTTCAAGGCCTGACTAAGCGCGTTGGGTTACGCTGCTGGTCAGGCATCTGCTTGGCAGATGTGGTGTAGCGTATATGGTTTGTCCGAGCGCAGTGACGCCTCCTTGAGCAACTGAAACTGAAACTGAAACAGAAAACTGTTGCCCATTTCTGGTACACTCACAATGAGGCTTGTCAAGTACTCTGTGATACAGTTCGAAATCATAATGCCTCCGCTATGGTGGCTTGATGCTCCAAAATGCAAACAAGACAAAAAGGCTGATTGTGAATCAGCTGACGTCCATCAGCCAGCTTCAAAAGGGGACGGATCACTGAAAAATAAAAGCTGCACTTGTCAACATTCATGGGAGTAAATCAAGTGGCTGCAGTATGACGAAGACGCACGTGTAATGAAGTGCAGAACTTGTGTGAAATTCACAGCCAGGTCATCGGGCAACTCCCGGGAAATAAATGTGTTTGTGACAGGATCAACAAATTTTCAAAAATCATCCTTGTACGGCTTTTCGTTTTCAGTGGTTCACTCCTCTCAGTATTTCTCTCTAACTCATAATGTGCATGTCCATCTATCTATCTGTCTGTGTGTAAGGGGGTGAGTGGTGTGTGTGTCTGTAAGTGCATGTGTATCTCTCTCTCTCACTCTCTTTCTCCCTCTTGTGTGTGTGATTGTGTGTGTGCATGTGTATCTCTCTTTCTCAATGTGTGTGCATGCGTGTCTCTCTTTTTCTGAGTTCAGAGTGTTTGTGAGTGTGTACAAGTGTGTCTACCTCTTTCACTCATTCAGTGTGTGTTTGTGCATGTGAACTGATTGTAAGGCAGTGTGTGGTGTGTTTAGAAAAAGAATGATTTCTTGACCTGCGGCTGATCAGATTCTCTAGAACCACATGAGGACTCCCTAAAACACCTGAGTGAGAGTCCCATGGACTCTCTAAGCAAACCAACAGTAGGAAGCCCTGAACAATACAATTACAAGCTTCACAAGAAACATTCCATTAATCTTCATGTGCAATAGTAACACAAACAACATGAAAATAAGAGAAACTTTTGTCTTGTTGCTTTAGTCCAGTTGACCACACACGGTCATATTTGGACTGAAAAACTAAATAGTAACCTCACACAACAGAACCTGGGGAGGGAAAAAGAAAAAAAAAAGGCACAAAGTAGTTATAACTTATATCCATGCCCATAAACATGACATACCGTAGACAATGACCATATCATCAATTTTTCACCAGATGATAAAAAAGAATAACCTGAATACAAACAGGTTGGCTGCTAATTTTCACACTGTTCACATGTTATTTCATTTATTTTTTTCCTTGTAAAGTTAAAGCTTTCATGAACAAATTGCTAAGAGTATTATTTAGTAATACATCTCTATTTCACAAAATAACAAAGATTAAAATTAGCATAATTTAACAGCCTCATTTCATTTCACCCAGACGTGGAAGATACGCCAAACACATGAGTACATGTAAAGGCAAAGTCAATGGCTTTGGAAATGCAAAGCTTGTAACTCTGACAAACACAAAAATCACCAAATATGGTGAAACTACCTACATTACACCATGACCATAAACAAGTATTAAAAGTGAAATTAATAAGTCTTTCAGCACCAAGTTACCATGACCATAAACAAGTATTAAAAGTGAAATTAATAAGTCTTTCAGCACCAAGTTTCTGTGAAACACACTCCCCAGCACAAATGTTTTAGACTCGATGCTCTCAGTCACATGATTCAGTTCTGTCAGAACAACATGGTGAACTTGTTCACTTCAAACTGGGTCAAAGGAGGAAGGTTTGCCATATTTCTATAGCACAGGAATGCTGGCTGCAGTCATCAGGTTTTGTTACAATGTGAAAAATGGTCCTCTTAACATGA
>JAAQRG010297750.1:0-14775 GCA_011634625.1 Babylonia areolata
TATCACGCCATACAAAAACTATGGGGTTTTTTTGTTCGTTTGTTTTTTGTTTTGTTTTGTTTTTACAACAAACTGGCATGCTTATGTGCACATGAATTTGTAGATACATAAATAAACATTTACTGCACACAGAGAGGGAGACAGACAGACGTACAGACAGACAGACAGACATAGTTTCCTTCATTCAGGCTGTGTGTTCTGGTTTCTTCCAGGGACATGATGGACCAAGGACAAGTTTCAGTTTCTCTCTCTCTCTCTCTCTCTCTCTCACACACACACACACACACACACACACACACACACACACACACACACTTTTGTTTTTCTTCACACTGTTTTCTAATGAATCAAATTCATCACCATGAAATTCCCTTGCAACATCAACAAGAAAAAACTGTATCCATCTTTTTTTTTTCTTTTCAGATGACAAGCTGAATGAGAAGGAAAAGCTAATGTTTGAACTGAGGAAACTTGCTGGTAGGTCAGCGTGTGTGTGTGTGTCTGTGTCTGTGTCTGTGTGTCTATGTGTGCCGGTGCGTGGGTGTGTGCATGTGCGTGAGTGTGTGTGTATGTGTGCGCGTGCGTCAGTGTGTTCTCATGTGAAATTTTATTTCTTATTCTGGCTTGACGCCTCTCTGGAGCATTTGGTTAATAGACATAAAAAAAAAATATTGTGATATTGAAAATGTTTTTATTTGATCATCAGGCACAATCATAAGCATACTGATCATCAGTCATTATTATTATTATTGGTGTTGTTGTTATTATTACTGACATCATCATCATCATCGTCGTCGTTGTTGTTGTTGTTATTGTGGTTGTTGTTGTCATTGTTGTTCAATATCATTATGATTATTGTAATTAATTATGATTATCATTGTTATTATTATCATTACCATTATTATTGTTGTTGTTGTTATTGTTATTGTTGATTTCAACATTGTTGTTGCTACAATCATTGTTGTTGTCATCATCATCAGCATCAGCATCATTTCTATCAATTTTATCATTCACAGAAATCGTGGAAGTCTGCATTGAGTCTGCATACGATTATGAAGGCGACGACGAAGGTGGCCACGACTATGGCAACGCCAAAAAGGGCCATGGCACCGACTGAACCAACCACAGTGACTGACGATTGAGCGGGATGGACCACAGAGGTCGGCCTGAAGACCTCACCCGTCCCCAAACCGTCTCCACATGGCAAGCATGCTGGGCATTGCCGTGTCTTCTTCCTTCCAAGTGGAATCTGCACGCTCCTCATAAAGAACAATATATGTACAATCGCTCTTCACACACACACACACACACACACACACACGCAAGCGTGCGGATGTTGCTTTTAGCTTCTGGTGGTTTGTTTGCTGCGTGCATGGATGAATGTGTACTTTTTTCTTTCTTTTTTTTCTTTTTTTTTTTACTCTTCTGCCAGTGTTACTATTTTGTTTATATATATATTTTTTTTTTGTAAAACGCTTTATCTCTTCTGCCTTTATTTATCTCTTCATATAGTTTGGCTTCCATTTACTGTAAAGCGTGATGAATCTTCAGCTTCAGAGTGGTTCCTTTCGCTCAACAGGGCACCCTGTTAGTAGTATTATTATTATCATTGCTGTTGTTATCTTTTTTTCATCATTGTTGTTGTTGTGGTGGTACTTCGCTAAACAGGACATCCTACTATTGCTGTTTTTGGTGGTGTTATTATCATCATCATCATTATTATTGTTATTATTATCATTATTATTATTATTACATTACTTGCATGCATTCATAATTCATTTTGTCCCTTTCGCTCAGTTTTGCATTCTGCATTACGTATAGCAGTGCGTTTTCTGTTTGAGTATAATCTTCTAAATAAAAGGTCTTGTCAAACGTCTTCTGTGTGTGTGTTTTTTTGCAGTGTTTGCAATCATTGCTCTCCTCAGTTTCTGTACACGCGCAAGTGCACACACGAATACATCATGTCTTAGTTTAGAATTGCACGTTGTGTGGTAACATTCCAGCTTTTATACGCCTTTCGCTTTTACAGTTGATGTAATATGCTGTTCACAACAGAGATGTTGATCAACCATGACCGCTACTGTCATTCCCCACCTGTGGAATCAAGCATTCCCACCCAACAGTTTTAAGAAAACTCAACTTGTGCATGAGATCTGTAAAAGAGACAGATAAGCAGAATCACTTTGTCTGGACCATGTATTCAAACTGAGCATATAGTCATTCGGTGGAGATGATTTATGTACCGTTACCCCAAACATTCCTTGCGACCCTGGTACATTTTGTATATAGACATTCTATTCTATTCAACTATAAAAAGAAAATACAGTAACCATCCTATATTTTTTATTAATAGATTAAAAGAAAAGAAACAAAATCAGAAAATGTATCAAGCTCACAAAGTCACATGCAACACAGCAACTCGGGTGATCAAAATCAAAGTTTATTCAAAACTGTAGACGGCTGTACTCCACACAAAAATCAGTCATGAAGCTGGCAGGAATGTCAATGAAATGCATACAAGGAATGGACGGTTACCAGTGGTTTTGACAAATCAAATCACGTTAAAATTTGTGAACAGGAAGAACACAGTTCCGATTACAAAAAACTACAAAACGACACAACAAAACACTCCAGTTCTGTACACATGAATAAAACAACCAACCATGCCTGCAAAAAGCCTCTACTGCTCTGTGCACATCATCACGCTTGATACGGTCAAAGCCAAAAGACATTTCTTCCTTCCCAAATCAGTGTATCATTGATCGTTTGATTTACCACATGTTTTCAACATATTCCACCAACATCAGGCTCTGCAACAAACCTTTTCGCGCTGCTCATCACATATTTATTCTAGCTGCTGACTCACTCCTGCTCCACAAAAAACTGGAAAACTACTACAACGTTACTGCAGTCCACACTTTTAAATAACAAAAAAACAAAAACAAAAAACCAACATATATATTCATATACACAAACATAAGAAAATAAACATATTAAAAAAATACCCCCAAAATGCACATTTAAAAAAAATCCAAACAACAAAAATAAAATTGATTTAGTACACACATTTCTGGGAATGTTCTCTTGAGACAACATCAAGCAGAGACAGAAGGAAAACATACTCAGATTTCGGTGGATTGCTACAATTTTTTGGCCACAATGCATGTGGATTTCATTTGAACTCAACAACCATGATGACATCTAATCTGATACAGATTATCTGTACATTACACAATCTCAATGAACGTGCCTTCTCACAGTTTCAAGACAAAAGAAATTCAAATGATGAATATTGACCAAAGTTGAAAATAAACCATTAAAGGAAATTATCAACCTGCAACATTAAAAACAACCAATCGTTAACAATAACCTGGAATGATGTTATGGGATCTAAAACACAATCTGAAAATGAATACTTTAATAAAAAATATCAGACTGCAATGAAATAAAATAAGTAATCATTATACATTTCAAAGATCAAAACCAGAAAAATAAATCCACAATAATGTTTAGCCCAACCATCCAATGCTGTGACAAACAGTGCATACCACCAAACAGACATTACTCTTGGTACAAAGAAACTCAAAAACTGATATCACCATCATACAAAGGAACTATATGAACAGCACAAAAAGCAACCAATGATACACAACCTCGTACTGTACAAAATTGTGTCCACACAACCCAATATAATATTAGCATCAACATCCTCTGCACCCTTGTGGCAGTAACACAACATAGGTTTGTCTGGTTTTTTGTTGTCGCTCTGTAACCACTAATTCGTTCAACTTCAAAACCACAGTTTTGTAGAAAAAAATAATAAAAATAACATGTTACATTGATAATTAGACTTATTTTATTTTCAATCTTGGTCCATTCCGTCTGCCCAGTCCCACATACTATTCTAAGGTTCAGTCAGCTTGGTCTGTAATCTCATCCAAATACCGGGTTGAAACGGCAGTAAGAAATTATTTCCCCTTGCTAAATGCTTTGACAACAATGATGCATACTTCTGTCATGAAAAAGGGCAGTAAAAAGAGGATGCATTTCCCTTGCTAAATGCTTGGACTGTTGTGAAAAAACAACAACTTACGAACACTCAACAAAACAACCAAACTGCCAAATAACTGAAGAAATCTTGTCAAAAATAATTGTCACCACACTGTTTAGCAACAAAGCAATTTTTTTTGTTTAATTTGATCCACTTTGCTGTGGAGGTTAGCACCTCTAAAGACTTTAGTCTGTTTTAATCCCACATAAAAGGCGGCCACAGTTCCTCATTTTTCACAACTTCGCTTTCATCAACCCCATGGTAAAATACAGCCAAAGACGTGCCGTGGCAGAGTGGGTTAGGTGTTGAACTTCTGATCCAGTGTTCACTGGTGATCAGGGCTCAAGGCTGTCTTTCAGCATGCTGTTGTTTCCCTGGGAAAGCCAATCTGATTTTCCTCACTCCACCCAGTTGGGAATGGGTACCAGACTTCAGCTGGGGAACGTTAAAGCAGCGGAAGGAGAGGAGTAGTTCCTTCCTTCCCATGCTAAGCCCGAAAATTTGTATTTGTATTTCTTTTTATCACAACAGATTTATCTGTGTGAAATTCAGGCTGCTCTCCCCAGGGAGAGCATGTCGCTACACTACGGCACCACACCTTTTTTTTTTTTTTTCCTGCGTGCAGTTTCATTTGTTTTTCTACATAATTTTGCCAGTAACAACCCTTTTGTTGCCGTACGTGCACTAAGTGCATGCTGCACATGGGACCTCGGTTTATCGTCTCATCCGAATGACTAGCGTCCAGACCACCACTCAAGGTCTAGTGGAGGGGAAGAAAATATCGGCGGCTGAGCCGTGATTTGAACCAGCGCGCTCAGATTCTCTCGCTTCCTAGGCGGACACTTTACCTCTAGGCCATCACTCCATATACAGTGGATCGTGGGAAAGGCAATAGGACCTTTACCCCTAACCTCTAAATACAGCCACATTGCTTTTCAGCATAACTGTGTGACAATCATGACAAGCCAGCCCAAAACAGGTTAAGTACAAGAGGGATTTTAAGATCAACTGACAGGATTTTTTACGTTAAATATGATATGTAAGTTCAAGGGTTTGGTACAATAGAGGCAATGAGGCCTGGCACTTCCAAGCTCCAAATGATATGTACGTTCAAAGTCTGGTGCTGACAGGATACAGTATATGACACCAAAATGTAAGTTCATGTGTGCAGAGATACATCAGAACAAGTATCATGAAGAGCAACTGATAAAATATAGAAATGAATACAGTGTTTGTCAAAACGAAACAAAGAAGATAACTTTCCACAGTGATAAAAGTTACTATCATCAAAAATTTTTTTTTAGGCCGGGACATTACCATCATTATCTCTCCTCTTCACTCTCTCTTCAATCATCCCACATTTTGATTTTGGCCGGTCAGATCTCTTTTCCCCCATGCAAACCAACACACACACACACACACACACATACACACACACATACATACACACACACATTCTCTCTCTCTCTCTGCATGGTACATTTGCTATATAGTAGTAGATAAAACACATAAAACAAACTCTGTAACATCACACCCCCCATTTTTCAGGTCATACCACAACCAGCGATTTTACCTTCCACCGTCAGTTTTCAACAGCTAAAGAAAAATGACGACACTGCAAAGAGAAGTGACAAATATCACCACTACTTCATTTCTTTTTTTGAACAAAAAACCAAAACCAGCTGTTATTTCAACCAAGACATTTCAAGTCCTAAAAAAAATAAATAAATAAATGATATACAAACAAAATAATAATTTTTTTTTTTTTTTTAAAGGGGCGTGGGGGGTAAGGGCACTGCAGAACAGAACATCCCAACCCAGCTTTTGTCAGAGTGATCTGAACTTTCAGCAGGATTCATGTTCTGGTGATAGCCAGTCACAGTTGTCCTGTGGTATTGTGAAGGATGGATGTAAGCATTTCCTGTATCTTCAAAAAGCAAGTCATTACTGCCATTGTATACTTTAAAAAAAAAATTATCTTAATATCAAACAGTGACCTTGACTGATAAAAACTTATTTTACAGCAGTCCTTTTTTTCTCCTGTGCTTCACAATGACCAATTACTAATCCAAAGATTGAATTTAGATCAGAGCCTTATTTCCCCCTAATATATCACATGACCTTGACTTCAGCCAATCATTGAGCCAATTTTGAATGTTAGTTTTATGCAAAATGTTAGCTCTGTCATGCCTACAAGCATTCTGTTCTGCACCAAGTTTTTGATGACATCTGTCAGCACGTTTCACTCTAAAACCATGGTCAAGTCACTAAGATGTGCAGCTAACAAAGATGGACCTATGCATGTGAGGACAGATACACAGACAGAAAAATGCTCAAACTTGTGTTGTTACTATGCATTCCCTGTACCATGTATGTGCGTGTCTAAAAAAAAGTGTGTTTTTAAGGAATGTATTTCTTTTTAATCTAAGCATTATTTACTTGATATTTCTATTGTTTGGTGGATCATGCTTTTTTATTCATTCTGTGAATGCACTGGATTGAGCTGTTGTAATGTTTTATGTGATGTTTATATCTGGCTCGATGATGTAAGGCGCTTTGAGCAGCATTAGTACTGGATATCGCGCCATATAAAAGTTATGAATTATTATCATTATTATTATTATTATTATTATTATTATCATTATTATTACCATAGTGTTGTGAAGGGGGAAACTAACAGATTGTGTCATTCATTTCACAGTGGAAGATTTCAAAAATGACAACTGTTTCTTTAAACCCCGATTGTTAAAAGTTTAAGAAAAAGAAAAGCAGCTTATGAAACCTGAAGAGCATGGAATGTGACATCACTGCAAGGAACAGACTTCCTTGACAAAGGCATGAAACTGGGCACAAATGTAAACAAAAAATAACAAAAGAATTACCCCCGAAAACCCAGAATGATATTATCTTCATAAGTGTAATACAGGCCTCCTCACACACACACACACACACACATACACACAAACACACACACACACACACACACACACACACACATGCACACATGCACACACATAAAAAAAAAAAAAAATTTTTTAAACAGATTCAGGCAACCAGAAAAAAAAAATCACACAAGTGTGGTGTACAGATATGTTTTGATATGTTAGTTAAGCTGCAGAAAGATTTAGTCCTTTAAAAACACATGGACCATAAACAATAACAACAAAATGCAAGAGTGTGCTACACCATGTATGCGTCACTTTCTCACAAAGTACCCAGTAAAAGTAGCCTTCCAACATCACTGTGAAAGACATACTATGTCCAATAGGAAAAAGCTTCAGACATTTTCAGATATTATGCTGTTTTGCTTTGTTTTGTTTTGCTTCCCCCCCCACCCCCCATGAATAGCATTGAAGACGCAAATCATGTTGTGTCTGTTCATGTGAAGGCCCATAAATATACGTGTATGAGTGTATATTAGATACTGCCTTTAATGCATTCACGAATGCATTCATCAACCAAGCATACAGGTTATGTGTGTGTGTGTGTGCCTCTGTGTGTGAGTGTGTGTGTGTGTGTGTGTGTGTGTGTGTGTGTGTGTGTGTCCATGCACATATAGTGTTTTTGCCCACAAAGATATGTGCCCTAGCCTCTTGTGTGCACTAAATACAACACTCTCAAACATGCACATACATGCACATGCTGCTTTAGTCAATGCACATGCGAGCCTTCAAATGCATAGCACCCCTGTTTCTGTTGGAAATAGGCAGATATAACGTTTATGCATACAATTCATGTCAACATATGATACCACCACCACTGCCTTCACAGAAAATCAGTCTGGAATGAAATTTACAAATATTTTTACAACGATAAAAAATATAAAATATTTAGGTGAAACATATCTTTTTACAACATAGCATGAACAAAAACATAAACACAAAGAACCGCATCCCTCTACAATTTTGCACAGCAATCATCTTATCAACAAAGCCTATAAAATAAGCTGGACGGCAAGTACAAATGCATTTCTTGAGACCCTTCACTCCCTTTCTTTTTTCTTTTACCTTTTTAAAAAATTTTTTTTAACACAGAGAACCGGTGGTTTCTTCTTCTTCTTCTTCTTCTTCTGTGTTCACTCGTATGCACACGAGTGGGCTTTTACGTGTATGACCGTTTTTACCCCGCCATGTAGGCAGCCATACTCCGTTTTCGGGGGTGTGCATGCTGGGTATGTTCTTGTTTCCATAACCCACCAAACGCGGACATGGATTACAGGATCTTTAACGTGTGTATTTGATCTGCTTGCATATACACACGAAGGGGGTTCAGGCACTAGCAGGTCTGCACATATGTTGACCTGGGAGATCGTAAAAATCTTCACCCTTTACCCACCTGGCACCGTCACCGTGATTCGAACCCGGGACCCTCAGATTGACAGTCCAACGCTTTAACCACTCGGCTATTGCACCCGTCGAACCGGTGGTTTCTATTTTTATCCTTTGATGTCCGAAATGACACAATTTGTAAAGAAAAAAAAACAAAAAAAAACCGGGAAGGTTGGCAAATTTGCAAAGGTGAGGACAGACTTTGAAGTTAATGCTGAATGTCAGAACCCCTTGTGTGTCGCACTACCATCACACACTGCAAGGTACACACTCCAATCAACTCCTCACTACCACCACCACCACCGTACCCCCGTCCCCACACACCCCTCACATCCTTCCAGCCCCTTGCACACCCACTGTTCCTGTTTCACACTTTAAGCATGTGACACACAGCACATCCCTGATAACCACTTTCTGCAACAGACCTGAACCTTTGCCAAAAAAAAACTATCCTGCAACTTTTTTTTTTGTTTTACATTGTGCATGTGTTTACAAAATGTGTGTTTTATGGAATGTATTTCTTTTTAATCTAAGCATTATTCACTTGATATTTTTATTGTTTTGGTGAATTATGCTTTTTTATTCATTCTGTGAACGCATTGGATTGAGCTGCTGTAATGTTTTTATATTATGTTTATATCTGGCTCAATGATGTAAGGTGCTTTGAGCAGCATTAGTACTGGATATGGCACCACAGAAAAGTTATGAATTATTGTTACTGTTACTCTTGATACCATTACTTTCTTTTTAAGCAATCTGATTTCTTTTTGCTGCTTAGTTCAGAGGCTTCAGATCTCTTTCCACACTGGGCAAATCTCCAATCAGAGTGACAGGCAGATCAGAATGAGCGAGTCTGTGGGAATGAGGCAATGAGTCACGAAAAAAAAATAAGCCAGCCACAGTCGACTGCCACAGTGTCTGGCCTCATGGCAACCAAACACTGGTGTAGCAACTTATTTATACCCCTGCTGGGTTTTTTTACCCCAGTTAAAAATCTGGCTAGCCCCGATTAACCCCAGGGTCTGTGTAGGCTAGCCTGGAATGACGCCAGGTGTGAACTTCCTCTGGTCAGAACTGACCCCTCCCCCCACCCCCGACATGGATTTTAACCACCCATCCAGTCCCCTTGGAATGAACATGGGGGTCATTTCGGTCTTCCTTGAAACGACTCCCAGAGCTAAATCTGACCCAGTACTGGCTATCAGAGAAGAACTCCCCCACATCTGCTTCAGTTAAGTTATAATGGAGATGGAGAAGGGGCAGTAAAGGCTGGCCCATAACAGCCCACATTCCATTTTCAATCGCTTAAAAGGGGGATATCCCATAGAAAGTGGTTAAGTTCCAATTACAGAAAGGGAGGGGCGGGGGGTTTCAATCTGGACTAGCTATGACTTACCTGAGACAGTCATTCGAGGCTAATCCAAAGTTACCCCGGGGTAAACCCTGCAGGAGGAGGGTGGGGGAGGGGGTGGTATGAGGTAACCATGGGGGACTGCCTGTGCTGAGACTGTCACACAACAAACCTGTCTGCCTGTGTACAAGGGGGCTAAAATGGAAGGGGATCGGAGGGGGTGGGGGGTGTAAGGGAGGAGATGGTATTGGGGGGAGGTGGTGTATGGCAGTCCTGTTTAAGAAGTGAAAAAGCAATTTCTCTGAAACTCCATGAAGGATGACGCAGCGGCAGCAACAACAAAAAAATGTAATTAAACATATGCGACTAGATATGCCAAAAGCGGATTAACCCCACCCCCCACCTTCTGCCACACACCCACTCTTCTAATGAAGACGGGCAGAGACAAAGGAAAGCGAGAGAGGTGTGTACAAAATGGAAACATCACCGCAACACATTAAAAATAAGACACTACACAACTATGTTCCTACACAATCACACACTGTTGGGTTTTTTTCTGTCCTATTCTGCAAGTCAACTACCCCACAACAGATAATGCTGGTTCCTGTAGCATTGCTGCAAATATCCCAAATGTAGGTCCACTGTTCAGCTGTACACCTTGTCAGTCCATCCTCAAAAGTCTTGGGTCTCACTTTCAGTAAATCCTCCGTCCCATCGCACATCTTCTCCATCTATCCGTCCGTCTTCTCATTGATGCCAAATCCTCTTCCTAACATTTTCTCTGTCCATCAATCTTCCATCTCATTGATGATATAATTCTCTGACCATCCTCTTCTCCGTCTGTCAGTGCTCTATCTCAGTGATGTCAAAATCTAATGCTCAATATGATTTTTCCTCTTTCTATCAATCCTCCATCTCACATCTGTTCAATCCCCTTCTTCGCTCATAAATCCTTCATGTCGATTATGTTCAATCCCTTCTTCATCTGTCAATCCTCCATCTCAAATATCTGTTCAATCCTCTTCTACATCTATCAATCCTCTGTCTCCATTATATTCACCTCTTCTTCAACCATCAGCCCTCCATCTCATATTCACTTACATTCAACCCTCTTCTGTCTATTAATCCTCCATCTCATATTCACTTACATTCAACCCTCTTCTATTAATCCTCCATCTCATATTCACTTACATTCAACCCTCTTCTATTAACCCTCCATCTCATATTCACTTACATTCAACCCTCTTCTATTAATCCTCCATCTCATATTCACTTACATTCAACCCTCTTCTGTCTATTAATCCTCCATCTCATATTCACTTACATTCAACCCTCTTCTGTCTATTAATCCTCCATCTCATATTCACTTACATTCAACCCTCTTCTGTCTATTAAACCTCCATCTCATATTCACTTACATTCAACCCTCTTCTATTAATCCTCCATCTCATATTCACTTACATTCAACCCTCTTCTATTAATCCTCCATCTCATATTCACTTACATTCAACCCTCTTCTGTCTATTAAACCTCCATCTCATATTCACTTACATTCATAAATAAATAAATATATATATATATATATATATATATATATGATATACCTCTCTCTCTCCACACACACACACACACACTCCCACACACACACACACACGCACGCACACACACACACACACACACACACACGCACGTACACACACACACACACACACACACACATATATATATATATATATATGAGATACCTCTCTCCACACACACACACACACACACACACACACACACACACACACACACACACACGCTATTGATTAACCCCTAACCCAGATTTCTCAAGTTATCGAGCCGTTCTCTGAGTGAAGAGCGAGAGAGAGAGACACAGAGAGAGAGACACACAGAGAGAGAGAGAGTCCCCTTTCCCTCACGAGCAAATAGTGTTTGCCAAAGACTGATCCATCAGAAATTGCGTGCAGCAGAACATCCTTCAACGACTTTTCCCCCTGCTGTCTGTTTTGCCGTTTCCGTTCTTGTCTAGGGCAAGACCAATATCAGCTGGTCCAGGGTTCTGTTGTGGTGGTTGGTGCATGCGGTGAATTTCTCTGTCTTCATATATATATATATATATATATATATATATATATAGAGAGAGAGAGAGAGAGAGAGAGATAGATAGATAGATAGATAGATAGATAGATAGATATAGCCTCACCCAGTTGTGGTAGTGATACGTGGCGCATGATCTTGAAACGAGCGAGTTTCATTTCATGCATGATTGAATTATTCACACATAATTAGCGTTTGGATCATAGCAGGTCTGCTCATATTAATTTGTGCCCCAGCACCTGGGAAATGGGGCAATTCTCCACTCTTTAACTCTTTCCATACGAACGGCGAAAGAGACGACGTTAACAGCGTTTCACCCCAATTACCATCATCAAAATATTGCAAGCGGAAGACTCTTATACTGAAGACGTGAATGTTGACAAAGAATACCACAATTCTGACGACGGAAGCTAAAGGTTGGGTCATTCAGACACCCACTGGACATCCGAGAGGTCTGTGTAGAGGAGAAGAGAGGACTGGCCGTACTGAGTGAGTTAAACCCAAATTCGCTATTCGACCATAAGGCCCTCTGATTGAAAATCCAGCCTACGCCACCGTGACTGTAACCCCCTCCCCCCCAAAAAAAAAACAAAAAACAAAACCAAACAAACAAACAACAACAACAACAAAACAACAAACAAACAAAAAAACAAACAAACAATGACAACAACAACAAAAACAAATGTCGAATTTTACGTGTATGTTTTTGGTGGTGCTTGTTTGCCTTACCCATTTTGGTGGTGCTTGTTTGCCTAACCCTCCACCCCTGTTTAGACAGCTATTACATTTTGTGTGGCAGCGGTTAGTGAATCAGAATCAGAATCATATCTATATGTGAGAAAAAGGTAAATGAAGGGTGTAAACACACAACAATATAGGGGAGGAGAACAGCTTGAGTTTGACATAGAGCAATCCGTTGTGACAAAATGTACTACCAAGAATATACAATACAATGCAATGCGATACATTTTAATGCAATGAAATGCTGTATAATACAACACAACACAATGAATACAGTATGATAAAATGGAGGGGTTTCTTTCCATAATCTTAACCCGCATATCATGATCGAGTAAATGGCTTGCAAAATAATGTGTTGTTCTGTTATCATTGTTTTAGAAACCATTTGCAGCACATACATTCTCAAAGCAATACCGAAAGAAACATCCAAGCCATAGGAACATCAGAAACACTGATCATAATGATATCATACTGATGTACGGATATGTGTCTGTGTGGAAGAAGGGGGAGAGAGAGAGTGAGTATTGTGTGTGTGTGCGTGTGTGTGTGTGAGTGAATGAATCAGCCGCTCCTGTTAACCCACTAAGACCGTATCTGGCTGTGATGTGACCATGTTTGAAATTCGATCCTTGCAGATAATCAGATCAGTGTTTCACCTGCATAGATGGCGTTATGTGTTTCCCTTATTTCCCTTCTTCATTAGAGGAGCCTCCAATCTTTTACTTAAAAAGGAAATATCTGCTTATTAATACATATCATATACATACATACATACATACATACATAAGAGAGTGTGTGTGTGTTACGCTGAATATTTATTTGAAAAGAACAGGCTGACTTTGATGTGCAAGATAACATTTCAATGCAGGTTCCTTTTCCTATTTTTCCCTTTTTTTTCCTCGTTTGTTTGTGCTCTTTTTATCTTTTCTTCCGTCAAATATTTCCTGTTTGTCTTTCCATTTTGGGGGATATCTTGTTTTTGTGTTTGTTTAACTCTAATGATTTCTTTTAAATGTCAAAAGAAAGAATCACAATCAGCATCACTCCCCTTAATGCCAATATTCAACGATCAACTCATTGTTATCTATCTCTCTCTATTAATCAAATTCATCATCAAAATCAGATTGTGATATGTCCAGCCTTTAGGACAAGGTCCTATCATCCACACAATCGAATAAATCTAATAATTACTGACAAAAAACAGAAACAAAAAACAACTACAACAACAACAAATTAGATCTCACTCCATTCCCTCCCACAAAAAAAGAAAAAAAAAGGAAGAGCAGAAGGGAAGAAGAAGAAGGGGAAAAAGAAGGAGGAGGAGGAGGAAGAGGAGGGTGGGGAGAGAAACAAAAAGGAAATCACTTACGCAATCAGAAATCGTTCAATCTCCATCTGTAGCGGTCATGCTGCGTCTTCATGTTTGTCTCCCTTGTCTTCATTGCTCAATCGTTAACTGTTGTTCACGCATGCGCTTCACGTGGAGGAGAGAGGGGAGGTAAACTGATTGTGGTAAAATTTTATATATACATATATATAATTCTTTTTATAGATCTACCGTTCTTTTTAAATCGTCTTCTTAAATAATGAACCAGCTCCTCATTGCCTACAAGACTTATTAAAAAAAAATTAAAATTATTATTCATTTATTCTTCCTGTTATTATTATTATTTTTTTTTTTAGAAAACAGGAATCTACTTTGTCCGTGTCGTTAAACTGTTGTGTTTTTTTTCATGTCTATTCAGGTACCTTCTCCACAAAACGCTTTTTCTCTCGTACTGAGAAAACATGAATTCTCCCATGAGAATGAACCACCATCACCGCTACCAAATCGATAAGAAAGACAGCACTAACAAAGAAGAAGAAGACTGATTGAACTGATGGAATGAATCTTTAATTGGTAACCAATTAGGCACACAAAAGGTCTTTTTACAATTCTGCCCATTTAACGAAACAAAACATAGATATAAATAAAAAGACATCAGTTAAAAATAGAAAAAAGAAGAAGGAGAAGAAGAAGAAGAAACAAACAACAGACAAAACAAAGTGAGGGAATGCCCTTTTTAGACTCACAGTGATACCTACACATTCAAACAAAGTGACGGAATGCCCTTTTTAGACTCACAGTGATACCTACACATTCAAACAAAGTGAGGGAATGCCCTTTTTAGACTCACAGTGATACCTACACATTCAAACAA
>JAAQRG010297775.1:0-14809 GCA_011634625.1 Babylonia areolata
TGTGTGTGTGTGTGTGTGTGTGTGTGTGTGTATAAAAAAAGAGAGTGACCAGGTGGTCACATCGAACATACACATACATATTGTACTTGCATAATCAATTGTAGCACCTCCAGAGAGAGCAAAAGTGAGAGAGAGAGAGAGAGGGAGTGAGAGAACCTAGTTTTCTCTTCCAGATGCTGTAATTGTGTGCGGGGTCATTGTGTGTGTGTTTTGTGTGTTTTTCTCTTATTTTGTGTTGAAATGACTTTGAAAATGCTGCCTAATGCAAACGGGAAGAAGATATATTACAAGGAAATGAAAAAATAAAAAGGAAAAGAAAATAAAGAAAAAAAGGGGCAAAAGGTAACAGAAACACAGGAGGAAAATGATGATGGAAGAAAAAAAAAAAAGCGAAAAAAAAGGAAAGGAAAAAAAAAAAGAAAAGAAAAGAAATGAAAGTCTTCCATGGATGCTGAGACAGCCCTGCATATTTGCAGAACTTGAACACATCCTCTGATTTTCCCTTATTATTAAAAAAGAAAAGAAAAAAAAAGACCTCATCAGTGAGTTGCGTTCATGTATGAGAATGAAGGTCAGGTACCTGATGAACTTTAAAAAAATTTCTTACAGCAGATGTAATGTAGCATACATGGATCAGTCTGCATGCTTTTACATCTCCTTGAAACAGAAACTGAAGTGAAACTGGTGATGAACAAAACTTGGTATGAAGGGTGTGTTGCTGTTTTTTTGGGGTGTTTTTCTTTTTTTTACATGACATTTGTTGTTGTTGTTGTGCCTTGATATTTCTTCATAATACAATGGACATATGAAAATTGTAAGTGGTTATCACATGTGAGTCTTAAAGGATTTGTCTCTCTCACTTACAGAAGATATGATACTAACAACAAAGGATAATTACACTGCACTCTATCCAGAAAATTACTCAAGGTGCTTTTCTAAAGACATGGTATTGTTCATAACAGATCACATCAATGCTACGTATACACACCAAAATGTACCCAGCAAACTCTACACACACACATAAACACAAATGCATATGGATACATGCAAGCATACATTCAAACACACACATATACATACCCACCCAACCCTCCTTACACATTCATACACACCCAAGCACACACACACACACACACACACACACACACACACACACAGGCCCACCCACCCATCCGCATGAACGCACGCACGGCATACACACACACACACCCAAACACACAAACCCCCCCTAACCCCCACACACACACCCTCACACACATACATACATAAACAAACACACACAACACACGCATACACACACACAGGCACACACACACACAGGCACACACAAACACACACACACACATACATCCCCCACCCCCCAACACACACACACACACACAGGCATATACCCCTGAACCTCTCCCTCCCCACCCACCACCACACACAACAACAACAACACACGAACAAGACCAGCTCACCCACCCACCTTCTCCATCTGCTGCTGCTTCTGCTGCATCTCCTCCCGCAGCTTGATCTCCTTGGTCAGCAGGCGCTTGTTCATCTCGTCCAGGTTCTCCGTCAGGCGGCTGTGCAACTTCAGCTTCTCCGTCTCCGCAGTGTGCTCCTTCTCCCGATGGATCATGTCCATGGCGTGCATCGCCTCCTCCCGCTTCCGGTTCTGCTCCCCCAGCGCCGTGTTCAGCTCGTTCACTCTGCAGCAACACGTTTTTTTGTTGTTTTTTTTATTTATCTATTTTATTCATTTATTTATTTTCTGCCCCATCATCTGCACCATTTCAGTGGCATTACTCCCACACCGTTCATTCTGGGTCCCCCCCATACATGGCCACGCCCTGGTTTGGGTTCGTCTGTCTCAATCCCAGCGCCAGCAGTCCACAGGGAACCGGCCATCGATGTTAGGTCTCCAGGAGGCCACACACCAGAGGAGATCCTGCACTGCTGCTGAGTCACTTCAGTGGTTTTCAATAGTGCCTGTTCTGATTTAACGTACTTACGTCACCACCTACTAAGCCTCCCACTGAGGATGATAATGGCGTAATCGCGGAGCCGTTTATTTTTGTTTTATTTATTACTTCTTCATCAACTCTTTCACTGAAGACTTTCTGTGTGAAAAATGCTCCCCAACCCCAAAGATTTCAGATACCATGCTCTCAGTCACAGGCTTGGGTTCATGACAAAACAACACAATGGACTTGTTCACTTCAAATTTGGTCAGGGAGGAATGGTTAGTCATTGTTCTATTGGTGGGAAACTGGCTGCAGCTGTGAAGCTTTGTTACAATATAAACAAGAGAGGCAAGGCCTTCAAGACTCACTTGTGATACACTTAAAAAAAAATCCAAGCTTTTTATGTATTGAGTATAATTTCAAAATGTAATGTTTAAGATGAGAAAGATCAGTTTAAAGCAAATTAAGTCCCCTAGCATTAATTACAGAGTAATTTCCCTTTTTTACTATCTGCACCAAAACGTTTGCAAAATAAATAAAACTTCCATGCTTAGCAAAAGAAGTTCCTGTTTGAATAAAAAATGATAATAATGACTGCTCTTGTTGTTGGATCAGAAAATCAGATCAAAGTGCCAAGTTTACAGAATACAAAAAATATAAATATAACAGTAAATGCAGTTTGCATATAATTAGGCTTCATTTTTTTTTTTTTGTGCCCATCCCAGGGGTGCAATATTGTTTTAAACAAGATGACTGGAAAGAACTGAATTTTTCCTATTTTTATGCCTAATTTGGTGTCAACTAACAAAGTATTTGCAGAGAAAATGTCAATGTTAAAGTTTACCATGGACACACAGACATGCACACGCAGACAACCGAACACCAAGTTAAAACATAGACTCACTTTGTTTACACAAGTGAGTCAAAAATGGTCCTTTTAACATGATGCTTCAATGTCAACTAACGTCAGCAAACAAACCCAAGTCCAGTCAAAAGTTATCAACATATTCAATGATTATAAGAATTCAGATATATTTGCACACACACACACAATACATTCTAAAATGTACACAATAAATTTTAACATGAACAACTCTCTTTTTCACACACACTCACTCACTTTCTGATCTGTCTGTCTGTCTGTCTGACGGTGTGACCGTCCAACTATCCATCCATCCATCTCTCTCTCTCGCACTCTCTTACTTTTGCTGCAACATTTGTTCTAAAGTCCGACGTTCATTGATTTCAGCATCTTGTCTTGACCGTAAGTCCATAATAACATCACGTAGTTCTGAAAGCCTGAAACATATCAAGAAGCGAATCCGGTGACACACACACACATATACATATATATATAGAGATATATACATACATCCATACACAGAGAGAGAGGTGGGCAGCGTGAGGTTGGAGAAACATGCATGTGTGCGTGTGTGCGTGCATGCATGCATGCGTGCGTGTGTGTGTGTGTGTGTGTGTAAATTGCATACATATGTATATGTGTGTTCATGTATGCACACACCTGTCTGTTTGAGTGGATACACATTAATAGCACATGTGAATATATATGCATTTCCTTGGAAGACATACTGCTGGTGTGTCTTTATACATTTTTGTTCTGTTTCTTTTCTTGTTCATTTTCAATTGGAATGGCCTCTTACCTACATTTTAAGCTGAAAGAGCTAAAAGATTATTTTAGAAAAAAAAACAAAAAAAACAACAACCACAGATCATGAGACTAATGTTTATTTCTTTGAAATCTTTACCAACACTACTTGGCACTCACTGGTACACACACACACACACACACACACCACACACACACACACACACACACACACACCAGAAAGTACAGGTCCTTACCTGGTTTCAACCTGTCCTCGTAGATGTGAAGTGTTCTGTTCTGTGTGGGACTGAATGTCCCCTTGCTTACGTAGAGCGTCCAGCTGAGAAAGGAAGCAAAACAAATCAACTACCAGACAGACAGACTGCAAACACAGGCAAACAAACTAAGGAATGAATAAATATACAAATAATAAATGATTATCATATGTGGTGCTTAGATGGATGCATCACCTGCAAGATGTCTATGCTCCATGCAGTAACCCCAGAGTGGAAAAAAAGCTAAAAACTAGCATACAAATCAAAATATACAAGCACGCATACATGTACAAATCTGCATCCATACACCTGCATTAAAGAATTCTGGTAAAGGATCACCCCTTCCCTTGTCCAGTATGTGAATCCAGATGACTGAAAAAGACCACCAACAACAACCACCACAAAATCTATGTCAATGCATATGCAATCCATCAAATCAGCATTCATGATCAACAGCATTTACTTAATATACAACACACTCATGCCACAAAGACTGCAAAGGTTTTGCCAAACACACATGTTTGAAATCATAGCTGAATAAGCTCATAAATGATATTGGAATCCTCAGAAATGGTAATATTTAAATAACTGGGAACATACAGATAATGTCTGATGCACAGCTTTATTCGTTAAACATACTCATGATACTGGCGTGATGGGGTGTTGGTTTGAGTTTGTGTGACAAAACATAGCTATAATTAGTAAAATCAGTATAGAGAATAAACTCAACACAACACTGGTATACGTACTTTACTCAACACAAGTAATTCAGATGTTCAACGAAAACATACCCACCAAACATTCATGTATCACATCTTATTCACTTATTCCTGTTAGCAAGGTGTCTTTGAGCAATGACTGTTGCTGAATAGAATATGTAAAAATACGGCAAAGATTTAACTATTACACTGACGTTATTTCATATGACCAGCCAAAATGGTTAGTTTGTTAACTACTGGCAACCATGATTCCTATCTTAGTTCAGGTTTCTTTTTTTTTTCACATTTGTGTAAATCAATGGATATGAATCTTTTTAAAACTAGATGAAAAATAAAAATAAAGGGGATTCCAGAATCCTTTGCAGTGATATTCTTATGTGTAACTATAGTATGGAAACTACATATCTTAATAAAAGGCACCCAGAAAGTGACTTCTATTTGACAAATATTTAAAGAAAGTAAAAAAAAAAATAATAATAAAAAAACAAAAAACAAACAAACAAAAAAAAAAAACCTCTCCCCCTCCCCCCTACACACACACACACAAAATTGAGCAGTATGTGAAAAATGAGGACACATGAATGGTGTGCAGAAGTGAGAAGACCACCAATAAATTTTTCAATATGAAAAATAGACACACAGACACACACTGTCAAACCTTTGGAAACACAGAAACAGACACAGATATAAGGCACTGTCACAAAGAAAAACAAAAAGTGTCAGATAAAGGAATTAACAAAACAAAATTATGGTGATAAAGACCTACAGATATCAACGAAGAGCAAACAAGGTTTCCAAACCTCTGAGTGCATATTATCAGCTCAACAACAAATCAGTCAGTCAGTCAATCAGTCAATCACACAAGTAGTGGCTGACATTCAAAGCAATGAAAGTGATGGAAGACAAATATATTGTAATGTATTGTATTACTCTTTTTTGACACAACAGATTTCTCTGAATGAAATTTTGCCAGGGACAACCCTTTTGTTGCCGTGGGTTCTTTTACGTGTGCTAAGTGCATGCTGCACATGGGACCTCTGTTTATCATCTCATCTGAATGACTAGTGTCCAGACCACCACTCAAGGTCTAGTGGATACGCAGGAAATACTGTCAACTGTGCCATGATTTGAACTACTGTGCTCATATTCTCTCGCTTCCAAGGCGGACATGTTACCTTTAGGCCATCACACCAAGAACCACCTTTCAAAAAGTCAAGAAATCAAATGGTTTTGACTGAATAAGATAACAGTGAGTGGAGTGCACAACTAAACAATGTATCACAGAACAGTTCATAATGAAGGGGAAAAAAACAATGGGGTGACAGGGGGTATGAGAAGAAAAGCTTACATTGATAAAGCATTGAAAGCCCACTGAGCTGAAAGATACACTGCAAAATAAATATGTTCAGATGGAAGCAATTCAGTCTGAAACATAGATGTGTGTGTGTGTGTGTGTGTGTGTGTGTGTGTGTGTGTGTGTGTGTGTGTGTGTGTATGATTGAAATGCATATGTTTAGGCATGCATGCGAAGTTGAGATGCAAAAATACAAAGACGGAGTCAAGCCAAAGTTGTGAACCCTACCTGTCAGTAAAGTCTTGATTTCACAGAATGTAGCAGTCACAAAAAGAATGGCAATAATCACTGCAGTGTTGACAATAATTATGACAAGCTATTTCAAAGAATGTAGCAGTCACAAAAATAATAGGAATAGTCACTGCAGTGTTGACAATATGATCGGTGATCACTAGAATGGACACACAGCTCTGATATAGTGGTTTTGGATTTTAAGTATTGCAATGCCATCTTAGGAAAAATTATTGTAATATTAGTGTTAAGTATTGTGATACATCTGAAATGTGCACCATTTTAGGTATTGTGGTACATGATATCTATGATGAATGTGATGTTGTATACAAAGATCCTTGGATGTGTCTTGACATACCGGTACTTTAGTGTTTGATTCTGTGTTTGAGCGTGGATGTTTGATTTTTCATTTCAGTAATTGAATGCATGTTTTACTTGTTGCTTTTTGCATTGTACAGCGCAACTGAGCCGTTTTTACATGGGAAGGTGCAATATAAATTGGATTCTTCTTCTTCCTCTTCTATTATCATTATATGGCAATAAAGAGCTGAAGGGTGTGTTTTGCATTTACTTTTTTGTGTTGTTGTTTCCATGATTGTAGGGCTACCAAATATGTTTGTTTGTTTGCTTGGCTGTTGGTTTTTTGTTGTTGTTGTTTTTTGTTTGTTTATTTGTTTGTTTGTTTTTTCAGTGTCAGCCAATCAGGGTTTCTGCACAGTGCTTGTTTCACAACAATTTCAATTTCCAGAATTGTTAGTGTTGGTCATATGCTCTGTCTCTTGCTTCTCTCACTCACTCAATCTCTCTTCAACGGTACATGCTTGAACAAACTCAGAGTAACAATCAACAATGAAGAAAGAAGAATGAAAAAAACATTTACCTGGTGCATCTGTTATTACAAGATGTTAACAAAACAATATTATCGTGCAATACTGGGTTAGTAACATGTTAAATAACAACAATCATATTTTGAAACGCATCTTCATTGCAGGTTCTACATTTCTGAAACAAACCTTGTGTTCACTAAGTGTACTTCCATGAAGACCAGACCGATCTACATTTATCACCTTCATCTAAGACTCCAGTAGTTAAGGACTGCATGGTGACAGACGTCAAATCCTTGCTGACAATCTCATTCCCACTGATGATTATGAACACTAGCCTGTTAATATATAATTAACCACAAAGATGACTGGCACACTGGTAGCTTTCCACATGTCCCTTATTCTAGTCATGACAGAAGAACTTATGTCAATCTGTTATTCAAACAAAGCTATTAAAACATTTTTTTAAAAGGAGAAAAAAAAGAGTGAAGACTCATGAACAGTCTCCACAACATGAACAAATCAGAGAGAAACAGAATGGTATTATGTCTGTCACAAGATAGCAGTGTTTGAAATTTTTTTTTTCTTTTCCAGGAGAGTCAGAGTGAGATAGGAGACTGATTTGACAACTCTGAGCAGGGTGGATCTGTTGACTTAGGGCTGTATTATGGTAGCTGCTTTAACATAGGGTTATATGAGGCTTCACAGAAATCACCTCTCATGATCCAGCTAGTGGTATGTGAGGAGAGAGTGAGAATGTCTACACCTATCACATGCCTATAGCTACCTACCCCTTCAACCACCACCACCACCACCGTCATTCCTGCCTCCACTTTTTACACAAATCTGTAATTATTCCAACAGTCTTCTTCTTTCTTCATAGGCTGTGACTCCCACGTTCACTTGCATACATGAGTGGGCTTCATATGCAAGACTGTTTTTACCCCCACCATGTGTATGCAATCATACTCCGTTTTCAGGGGGGAAATTCCAACACAGTCTACATAGATCTGTACAAAAGTTCTCACCTGCAGTTTGTTTTCTTCCTCCAGGCGACGTGAGCGCAGTTTGAGGTCAGAGATGATGGTGTTGAAGTCCGCTTGCTGACTGTCCAGCTTGTTGCGCACTGTTCGCATCTCGTCTGTGAGAGTGAACACCGTCTTCTCCAGCTGGTCTCTGGACCTCTGGGTGTCCATCACTTTGGTCTGAAGGTCCAGCAGTCTGTATGACAGGCAGTGGTCAGACACCCTCAACTCAGGTCTTGAGAAGTATTATCAACATTTCAGGCAGGCATAGCAAGTGAGTGGGTGCGTCAGAGGGAAAGTGGGTGAGTAGTAGGAAAGTAAATGAGTGAGGGAATGAGAGACAGACAGACAGACAGAGAAAGAGAGAGAGAAAGTGAAAGAGAAAGAGAGAGAGGAAGAGATTGTGTATGTGCATGCATGCATGTGTGTATGCATGACTGTATGTTTCATGCCATCAGTTCTAGTGAGCTCGTCTGCATTTCTATATCTTCTTCACACTAATTTCTTTCAACTTCCCAACCAGAAAAAACAAAACAAAAATATATAAACCAAACCAAACCAGGGAAAAAAAACACACACACAAAACCATCTACCCTCTAACCCTACCATAAACAAACAAACAAAAAACAAAAAAAAACAAAAATACAGAAGTAACAAACACTAAGTCCAGGAACGCTTACTTGTTGCCCTGGGAGTCCTTCTTGGTCTGCAGCTCCTGCTGACTGGCCAGCACTGCTTGCTCCACACCCTTGGTGTGGCTCAGCAGACTGCTCAGCGCTGACTTCTCCTCCGTCAGCTTCTCCTCCGCCGTGCGGATGCGATTGGCCAGCTGGGAGATGAGGTCGTTGACGATGTGGATGGACGAGTCCAGCTGCATGCGCGCCTGCTTCTCGTCCCGGATAGACTGCTCGTTGCGAGCCACTGTCACTCGCAGTTCGTTCTGCAGCCTCAGCACCTCCTCCAGCAGGGCCCGGTTGGACTTCTCCGTCACCCCCAGCCGGGTCTCCAGCATGCGCATTTTCTCGTCCGACTCGAGCATGCTGGCGCTGTTGCGGATGCCGATGGGGCTGTTCTTGCCACGCTGCATGCTGAAGGGCACCATCTGCTGCGACTCAGCACCTGGAGGGGGTGTGGCGGTGGGCAGCGCCGGAAGCTGGGTGGTCCGGCCCTGCAGCTGGGAGGAGCCCCTGGTTGCACATGGCAAACAGCACATGGGACACGGTCAGAAAAATAAATAAACAAAAAAAGTTATAGGATACAGTAATGAAATGTCAGATAATGTACATTTTTCTGTACATTGGATACAGAAAGAGTCTTCTTCTTTTTTGTCTTTTTTTTTTTTTAAGTCATGTGGAACTTTGATTAAATTAATCTCTTCACAGCTGAATTTTGGTGAAATGTGATACGTATGACATGGATCTGACCGGCAGTTACTTCTTTTTGTGTACTTTTAAGTGGTGCAATTGATTTTATTGAATAAAAAAATGATGTATCATCAACAGAAAGAAGTCTGGATAAACAATGATGACCTACATCCTGACCTGTCAGCTCTGTGTTATCTCAGCTGGCAACAGCCCTTCACTGATGAGCATACTTGTCAACAACAGTGAAGGGGTTAACAGTAAACAGTAATAAAACATCAGCTTATGCACATTTTGCTGCACACCAGAGACAAAGTCGCAGAGAACATGGATAACTCAACACCAGGTTGCATACATCTATGTTTATAACCACGGTTTGGATGTGCAGACTGACATGTATGATTTGCTAATATACTGGGCCTTTAAATAACATTCTTTGGAAAGTTCATAAAATATATATGTGCATAATAGATTACAAAAAAAAGAAGAAAGAAACAAAACCATCATCATTTAGATGAAGAACAACAATTAGAGAGCTAATAATGATGCTGCTGCTCTTTCAATAAAAACAACAACAAAATACTCCTCAAATCATACGTCGGATAAGTCAGCAGTATATTAATTGTTTCAGAAGCTAAACAGAACAATAATTAAATCATTGTACACCAGGACCAAACACTGGAACAGCACAATATATATTCTAAACACATACTTATCTACATAATAATGCTTAGAATTCTGACATACTAACTCACATTGTGTGTGTGTGTGTGTGTGTGTGTGCGTGTGTGTGTGTGTGTGTGTGAGTGTGTGTGTGTGTGTGTGAGTGTGTGTGTGTGTGTGTGTGTGTGAGCATATCTGCACATGTATAGATATGTATGAATGTATGAACTCAAGCACATACATGTTTCTGTTATACTACTTGACTGATGCTTCACTTGTGTCTGTGAGCTGAAACTAAAATATATATGTTTATAACAATCATAACATTGTAATATATCCATCATTCATTTCCTTTTTGTCTTTCATGGATGACAGCAAAATGAACATCAGTTCAAGAAGTAAATGATATTCATGTGACAATTTTCTTCTGCTCTTCGTGCCAAAACAGTTCCATGTACTGTGCATGCTCAAACCCGACTTTAACATTATGATTAAGCAAAAAGCATGAAAGCAAAAACAAGGAAATCAAAATCAGCAAATGCTTGGAAGCAAAAGTAATGAAATAACAATCAACAAATGTCTGAAAGTCTTCTTCACGTTGTTCATAATAAAAAAAAAATTTTAAAAAGAAAGCAAAAGCAAGGAAATTATAATCAGCAAGCTTAACAACAATCATGACAGGGAACTTGAACAGAATAACACAAACATAATAGAAGAGTTTTCTAATACAAGAACACGGTCACTGAAGGTACCGTGATATACAGGCATGAACATGACATGCCTCTGATAAAACCCTGGTAAAGGGTTGCCTGACAGCCATACAGTCTGTCTGGCAGTCACTGTGTCAAAACTGGATGATAAAGTGTAAGTGAGCCGTAATATATCATCTATACACCACATACTCCAGCTTGTGATAAGTTCTACGGTGGTCACAGGACGTGAGATTTAACAACATAAAAAAATTTTTTTAATAAAATATCTGACAGATATTGTTATTAAATGTAGAAAAAGTTGATACCTAATATTCATACAAGTATAAACAAGAATCTGATTTTAAAACGATATTTTTTATTCAATGTAGAATAAATTTACATCCAATATGCATGCAAATATGAACAAGAATCTGATTTGGAAACAACAACAACAACAACAAAATACAACAAACAAAAAACCACCAATAAGAAAACATGCTACCTTAAGGGTCTTCCCATTGTGTACCTTTGTGTTACACCACATACATTATCAAAGAAATAAGGTTTCAGAACACAATATATTTCTGGTACATAAGAACAACCATGCAAGCATGCTCAAACAGAGTCAGTCAACCAAAACAACATATGTTCTGTTACAAGAGCCAGTGTCAAAAACATCACTGCCAGTGCCTCCTCAACCAACCAAACCTTACTTTTTCCAAACATATTCAAAACAAAACTGAAAAGCTCCAGTAAGCGGTTCTGACCTTATCTCCTGCGATCTAGAAATGGCTGTAGTCATACTCAGGACTAGGCACAAAAAAATAACCTCCATTAAAAAATGAAGTAAGGAGACCTGTACCCTATAGACCAGGTGGAATCTTTTGGGACCAGAGGATTTCATTTATCCTGAAGGCAGACTAATAATTCTCCCCTCGAAAAACAAACAACACCCCCTAACTTGTTCATAGCTGTTACAATCAGTTACTCCACAACTCTGTTGTTCTCTATCTGTGTGTGTGTGTGTGTGTGTGTGTGTGTGTGTGTGTGTGTGTGTGTGTGTGTGTGTGCTCTTTCCATATACATTCTTAAATTATAGACATACAGATATATAAGTAGACTGATGGATGGGGAAAATTGTGTATGTCAGTATATACTGGCACATTAGTAGTCAGAAACATGTGAAAGTGTGTGTAAGCATAGATTTTTTAACATGAAAGTAAATATAAGCACATTCATATATTATACATGCAGTTGTAATATAACTGCATATCCATCATAATGATAAACAAAGTTTCAAAGCTGCAAAGATCTGAACAAGAAATAAGAATAGCATATCAGAATGATATCAAAATAAATTCAGAAACATTTTATATTCTCTACGTATGTTTGTAATACCATGATTACCCACAGTATTCAAATCTCAATCTGAAAATCCCAAACATTTAACATTACGCAGTTTACACAGGTTTGGAGATTACAGGATCTTTTCAATAAAAACATAATGTTGACAACCAGAACTTAGCAACCAGTAATCTCAGTGATTAAAACGTCACTCCTTTCCTTCCTGGCAAAATCTCCCTGATAAGAAATACTGGGACATCACCTTAAGGTCTGGCCTGTATAAAAAGTGAAAGTTCATAGTAAATATATTTGAAGTAAGAAACTGAAAATGTCAAAACACATATAAAAAAAAAAAGTATGTCAGTAAAATAAAATACAATGTTGTGACATTCTAAGTTGTGGAGCTTGTCTTTTGTTCTTCTAAGAAGTGAAGACATTGCCTGGATTATAACAAAAAATAAACTGGTAAATTCTTATACCCAGAGTGCTGGTTTGACTTGTGAGGCAGCACATGAAGCAGAGTTCAATTTCCTTGTGAGTGTGTGTGTGTGTGTGTGTGTGTGTGTGTGTGTGTGCACACGAACGTGCATGTGTGTGTTTGTGCATGTGTGTGAGTGTGTGTGTGCATGTGTGTGTGTGTGTGTGTGTGTGTGTGCGTGTGCGCGTGCGTGCACACACGTGCATGTGTGTGTGTGTGTGTGTGTGTGTTCATTTGCATTATGGCAGTATAAGTAGGCTGATAGAAGTATTTATAAATAAAGAAATAGATAAACTGGTAGACTGGTAGCAAGGTAAAGTGGTAGACAGTGGTATGTAGGTGGGTAGATAGACAGGTAGGTATACAGGTAGGTAAGAAGATAAAGGTTGGAAGGTTGACAGGTGAGTATGTACATATTCATTTAATAAACTAAAGCAAATATGGGGCAGTTTATACCCTGATATTTCAGAAGACAACAGTTAACTCAGTCTTTAGACAGGGTGAGGCTTAATTTGCATACATAAATATGTTCCATGTGAAACCAAAATCTTTTTGAGTGGAAAAGAAATTGTGTTTTTCTTCAAAGTAAAAAAGAAAAAAGAAAAAAAGAAAAAAAAAATCCAACTTCTTTGTTGGTTAAAACACAATCCTTCAATCACATTTCATTGAATCAAAATATTCATACCAATATTTCAATAATCAGACAGCATTTTGAGAAAATATTTTCACAAAAGAGTTACGACGAAAGTTGCAAATTGTTGGGCAATTCAAACAAAAAAAGAAAACAACCAGAGGAAAAGAACATGCATATAAAATAATTAAAAAATAGAAAAAAGAACAATAAATGAATGCTGGAAACTTACAATTTAAAGAGAAAAAAAAGAGATGAAAACAACATATAGTTGTTGTTTTTTAAATTGGGGAGGCAGAGGCAAAGAAGAAAAGTGTTAAGTACATGTTTCAAGCACAAACAAGTCCCAGCACCTGATACATCAACAACAAAAAGCTTAACACCATTGTAGAGTTCCCAGAGGCATGCCCACCAAACAGCTTAGAGAAGACACTGTCATGACACTTACTTCTTTGCTGCCAGACCATCTAATTCTGTTGCATATGGATAACTCAGTCCAGAGGCCATCTGACACTTTGTTCAAGAACAAAACGTGCCTATTATCCTCTCGAGCTGAAACGCACACGCACACACACACACACACGCACACACGACACAGCACTTGTAACAGCTCTTCAGTGATCACAGAGTGCTTTACATGATCAGGGTAATTTGCACTGCTGGTGGCAGTGCCCACTCTGTGACACCACTCCCTCCGGGAATGTCTGATCCATCTTGTTTCATCTGATAACCACAGGCTCAGCTAAGGCTAAAAATATCGACCAATCTATACACTGCTGAACAGAAACACACTGACACACAGGCGTTGTCGGATATGCAAAAACAGTCTGTAATTTTGTCAGCCCTATACAACGTATTAAGTATGTTAACAATTCTTTTATCAACTTTTTTTTTTTTTTAAGATTTACTTTATCTATTTTGGATTGCACTTTCCCAAACATTAAACCAAGTAAACATAAAATCATCAGTTACACATATATACATTTAACACATGCAAGCTATTTCTTTCTATGATACAACATCAAGATGCAGCAATGAACAGCAATAACCAGAAGCCTGTGAAAGACAATTTCTGAAAACAAACAACTGGATGTGGCCAGCTCACACACGCCCTGACCACTTGACAGGATCAGGTACAAACCAGGACAAAATCAATATCTCTGATTGTCCGTCTGGCACCTCAGCTTGTCACCACTAATACCAGCCTGAATGGCCGCTCCTTCTTCTCTTTGTCTACAGTCAACAATCAGTTTTCCCCTCTGGGACAGCTAGACTGACGGCAGCTGCTTCAGCTTTACAACAACAACAACAACAAATGAATGTATCCACTAAATTCATCTATTTGCTAAAGGCATTTATTGCATGGTTTTCAAAATTTGGTAGTGTTTGTGGGAGGTGAGGAAGCAAAAGTGACAAAAACTGGTCTGTTTGAGGATGTTGGTTAATTTTCATATGAATGCAGTACTGAGTACACTGCCACTTTCTGGCAGAATATTATGACTCACAAAGGGATTCCTTGAAACCGGTCTTTGAAACGTTTATCTGAAAAGTCTGTTAAAACAACTCTTTTTCTGCTCACAGCATCAGATACAGATAAACAGATGCAACACACACACACACACACACACACACACACACACACACACACACACACACA
>JAAQRG010297777.1:0-14850 GCA_011634625.1 Babylonia areolata
GTGAACAATCGAAATCGGTTGTTGTAAGCGATTTTAAAAAGAAATATTTTATTTTATAAATCTGTTGGAAAAGGTAAGACGATTGATTACGTTTAATACTCCTAAAGAGTACTATGAACGCGATTAGAATGGGATGTAATGGAGTGGGAATTAGGAAACAACAAGTGAACAACGTAGAATGGGTGTGTCGATGAAAACAGCCAGGTGAGGAGAAACCTTTCTTTGCGGATCTAAGGCAAACCGAAGCAAACTATGTGAGACAAGTGACTGACAGGAAAATTGATGATAGATAGAATAGACAATTGAACACTCTGCCAGAGGCACGGCAGAAATGCTCTTCCACATCGGTTGCCAAGCAAGTAATATTCATCTCATGTATTTGTTTTCCCGGCTAACACTAAGAGGGTGCTCTACGCATTGACATACATAGCTTACATTAGTTACAGAACAGGCCAACAGCAGAATGAGAGCTGTGTGATCAGTGGTTTCTCCCATGGAGTCTCCCGTCGGACCGACGGATGAGTAGGCAGGCAGGCTTATCTGTCGGTGTGTGTCGTCATATGGGAGAAGAGGCCGATTCTGGATGTGCAGCACTTCCCACAGGTGTTGCAAGGGAAAACGTCTCCAGAAGTTGAGCCCTGCTTCCTTCACTCACGCTTCTCCTTAATGGCCAGAGTTCTCATGTTTTCAAACGTCTTTATGCCACTAGAGCACAGCATCCTCCACTGAGAGTGGTCAAGGGCATCAGTTTCCCAGGAAGCGATGTCTATGTCACAGGCTTTGAGGTTTGTCTTCAAGGTGTCCTTGAAGCACTTGCAGGGTCTTCCAAGGTCACAGTGGCCTTCTTCAGCTGGCCATACAAAAGCAGCTTCGGGATCCCGCTGTCTGTCATGTGGACAACGTGTCCTGTCCAGCATAGCTGGCACTGTGGCACCAGGCTTTCGATGCTGGACAGGCTGCTCCTCTCTAGGACCTGGAGGTTGGAGACCCTGTCTTGCCACTTTATGCCGAGGATCTTTCGTAGGCATCTCTGGTGAAACTGCTCAAGTTGTTGAATGTGATGGCGATACAACAGTACAACAAATGGTTTCCCCACTGCAGTGGGAAGTCATTTACACTGATTACAGCATAGTCTTTTGTAAAGGACTGTGATTCAAACTAGGAGGTAGGATTGTAATGGCTCTTAGTGCTACAGCCACGGGGACTAGTTGGCCTTTGGGGACTATCCCAACGCTGACTGAGAGAGATGTGTAACTTGGACAAGACACTGTCCACTATACTCAAACTCAAGCTCAGATAATCAGAACAGCGGTTGCCTCTTGTGCTATTCTGATGGTCATAGTATATTACATAATCTGGTTATATAATCTGAGGTAATTCTAGTCTAATGTGCTTTGAAATTGAGTTTGTGAATATAAATTGCATTTGGAAAAGTAAGATAGGAAAATAATCACCTAATTGATAGAACATGCTTCAGTTGTAAAATACATTGCATTCGATGCATGAGTACTATTGACACAAAGTTCATTTATTAGTTGTTGTTTTTCATTAATTTTGTTTGTAATCTTCCTCATTGCCAAAGATAGGGGTGAAACAGAAATTCAATCACACAGTCTTCTCTTTTTCATTGTTCAAATATTTTAGTACAATGGTAGCAATAGCAGTGGCTAAGCATGTTAACTGCCTTCAGCCACCTCTGTATCTCTCACACTGTCCCTTCCTTCCATCCACCCTCTCTTTTAGATATATATATATTTTTTGGTTCTAACATGTTTTCAGACAATAGAGGAGCGTCAGGATGGGCCACAAAGATGACTCAGTCTTGGTGGAAATGGAGGTGTCTGCGCAGGAAGTGCGGTCATCAGAAACAATGATAAAGGGAATACTTGCTGCTGTGTTCTACGGCTTCTGTTCTGTGTCATCAGCTTTTGTGACAAAGAGTCTGATGGACACTCTGGACTTTGACTTCCCGGTGACAATTATGGTTTCACAGATGATCTACACCATCATTGTTTTGGAGGCTTTGGCCTGTTTGAACGTTATCACTCTGCCAGCCTATACTCTGAAGCGAGGGTATTCCTTTTTAGCGCCATCATTGTTCTATGGAGCCAACTCTGTGCTGGCACTCACTGCTCTGTCTCACATGAACATAGCCATGTACGGCGTTCTGAAGCGCTGCGTCCCGCTTTCCACCATGCTGCTGTCTTCGGTGATTCTAAAGAAGGGTTGGCCATCCAAGTGGACTATGATGACTGTCTGCATGCTGAGCATTGGTTGTGTCATTGCTGGTAAGTGTGAAATTTATGTATGTATGATAAATATAATGCATGCTTATATGCACACACACACACACACACATGTATACATACAAGTATGCTTGCTGCTGGCTTACACGCACGCACACACACACATAGACACACAGACACAAACACACATACTACACACATATATGCACACACACACACACACACACATAGTACCCCCAGCCCCCCCCTCGTACCCCCCTCCACCCCCCCTCAACCCCCCATGTTGCGGCATCTGATCTCTTTGGGCATCTCTTGTTGCTGAGGCAATAATATATTGTTGCTGGGCATAGATTGTCACAGGGCATATATCATCACTGCTTATTACAGGCGGAATAGCCGAGTGGTTAAAGCATTGGACTTTCAATATGAGGATCCTGGGTTTGAATCTGGATAACGGCACCTGGTGGGTAAAAGGTGGATAATTTTCCAATCTCCCAGGTCAACATATGTGCAGACCTGCTTGTGCCTGAACCCTCCTTCGTGTGTATACGCAAGTAGAAGATCAAATACGCAAGTTAAAGATCCTGTATTCCATGAAAGCGCTCAGTGGGTTATGGAAACAAGAACATACCCAGCATGTACACCCCTGGAAATGGAGTATGGCTGCATACATGGTGGGGTAATAACAGTCATACATGTAAAAGTCTTCCCTTGTACATACAAGCGAACGTGGGAGTTACAGCCCACGAACGAGGGAGAAGGAGAAGAATCACTGCTTATATATTGTCACTTGGCATATATTGTTGCAGCATAAATTGTCACTGGACATACACTGATGTAATGGCATACATATATATGTGTGTGTGTGTGTGTGTGTGTGTGTGTGTTGTCATTGGGCATATATTGTTGCCATTTAAAACATGTGCCAACCTTCACAGGTGTGTGTGCATGTATATTTGGCGTGTATGTGTTTATATGTATATGAATATGATTATGCATGTGTGCTTGCATGCTTATGATCGTATATCAGTGTGTGTGAATGTGTTTGTGTGTGTGTGTTACTGTTTGTGTGCGTGTTTGTGCATGCATGCACTCTTATTATTCACCGTAGACTCAGAGCAATGGATAGGATAACAGCCTTTTCAAAATGGTGCGCCAGCAGGTTGGGTGATAAAAATTGGGTGACAACCGTGTCTTTGGTTGGGTCATAAAAATCAGGCGACTTTTGGTGGATGGGTTTTGATTTACCAAAGTGTGTCTGGAAAGAACTCTGTACTTGAGTAGGTGTGTGCAAGGGTGTTGTGCGTACATGTATGTGCAAAAACAACCACTAGTAAAAAGAAAAGAAAAGAAAGAAGAAACATCCATGCAACCAGCCATGATCTCACCACTAGTAAAAAGAAAAGAAAAGAAAGAAGAAACATCCATGCAACCAGCCATGATCTCATCCCCAAAAAACACATGGTACATTTACTGTTAAGTAGAGCACATGCTTTTTGTATGTTTGGGATGTTTATATATAGACATGTATGTGTGTGCACCCCCTAAAAAAACACATGGTGCATTTACTACAAAGCAGAGCACATGCTTTATGTCATGCTTATACCATGTCATGCTTTATGTCATGCTTATACCATCGTCCACAAAAAGTCAGTGGATAGTTTTAAATCGGCTCTGGCAAAAGCCAGAAGCCAGTAACACCAACGTGCTGCGCACCCCCACCGTCGCATTTATGCCAGTAAATGGATGTAGCGATGTATCGATCCAGATCCAGATCCAGATCTTTGGGATGTTCATGTGTATGTGTGTGTGTGTGTGTGTGTGTGTGTTTGTGTGTGTGTGATCTACTTTGAAAAGTGTGTGTGTGTGTGTGTTTGTGTGTGTGTGATCTACTTTGAAAAGATTATTTATTTCATTTACTCTTTGTATTAATTTAATCAAATTCAATTTATGCCTGACACTGACAGTTTGCAGTCCGTTATCTGTTCCACCTGCACACACGGAAAGGTGAGTGCTAACAAGGCTGGTGAGAAACCGCTGTCCACTATAGGCTGAAGACAGCTTTATGACTTAGGTATATGTAGCCAAGCGGTAAGCTTCAGACAGCACTCTTAGGCTTCAGATACTGCTTCACGCACAAGATGTATAGCAGACACCGTTTTCACAACTAACAGCCGGTCTTCAACGACCCGTGCAGAATGTGTGACGCCATTCCCAGTTTGAATGTAAATCCCCTTTTAGACAAAGGCTCCAAACATCTATCAAATCAAGTCTCTGTATCGTTGACTGCAATATTATATTTGTTGCGCTTACACACACTCTTAAATCAGTTAGAAGCATACTTGATTTTTAGTTTTATCATTCGTCAGACTAAAGATTTCAACTGACGCTAAGCTTACGTCATTTTGTCCTCGCCAGACAACCCACTCTTCAGCTAGTTCGCTGTACGTCATTGGCTGTGCGGAAACTTGTGTTTGTGATGCAGCCACTAATGCTATCACATAAATCTGATTGAAGATGGTGGCATCGATGCAAGTTTTACACAGAAATTACTCACTGGACACAAGAGCAGCACATGATTATTCACCCAGTCCCATTACTGTGTAGACACATGCCACACAGTACACACACACACACACACACACACACAAACACACACACTCATCATCATGATGGTCATGATAATGATTATCATTATAATCACAATCATCATCTCTACATTGCATTGTTGCTCTGAAGACCTGCAGTGAATGAGGTGAAACTAGCAAAACAGTTGAACCGTTCAGACAAAATATCAATCAAGTACAGAATGGAGATTAGTGCTGAGAACGTGAAACTCATGACAAACAGCAAAGACCAAATTAAGACCAAGATTAATGTCAGCTATCAACAGCTGGAAACAGTAAAGCAATTTAAGTACCTTGGTACCATCATCAGTGAAGAAGGGTCATAGGCCGAAATACTGGCAAGAGCTGCGCAGATTGAAGCCCATATGGAGAGACAAGAACATCAGTCTCAGAACAAAGCTTAAGCTCCTGCATGCACTGGTTCTTTCTATTTTCTTGTATGATTGTGAGTCCTGTACTCTTACAGCAGAGCTTCAGAGTTTGGAGAAGGATCCATGCAGTGGAAATGAGATGCTTCAGGAGACTCCTTGGCATCTCCTGCAGAGACCACATAACAAATGAAGAAGTAAGAAAAATACCATCAGACAACACATTGGTCAGTATGAAGACCTCCTGACCACAGTGAAAAAAATGGAAAATGAGATGGTATGGCCACGTGACAAGATTCCTTCAGGGAACAGTGCAGGGGAAAATGTGACAAGGCAGGCATGGAAACTGAAAGAAGTCGGATCAGATTTTCTAGTTGGGAGTAACCCACATGCAGCAGGCAGTACTGGGTTACATGGTTACCAGTAGCAGAGGAAAACCTCTGGCCTGGCTTGCAAAAGAAGTTGGTAGATACATCTTTAAGTGGACAGAGAGGAGCTTTTCCTAAACTCAGCCCTTGGCCCACAACAGTCAGAAATAAAGAATGTTGGTAATGCGTTGCAGCAGTGCTGTGCCCCCACACCCAAATCAGGATTCAGGACCAGTGACAGTGACAGTGAACTCCACATGAAGCCAGCAGAGCAGCAAAGACACCATTTTTACCCTTTCACAGCATGGCGTGCCTTTAGCTTTTATGTGGCACTTTCATACAAACGCAGCAAACCATGGCCACATGTATACAGTTATATAGTGTTCCCAGACAAGCTTTCATGAATCCATTCATAGGTGTGTGTGTGTGTGTCTGTGTCCTTGTCTGTGTCCTTGTCTGTGTGTGTGCGTGCATGTGTGCGTGTATGCGTGTTGAGTTGCGGAGATAAAGTCTGCTGGCCAAGAAGACTATTCAACACACCCTAGAACCCCCACACCCTTAGAAAATAATGTATATAAAAACAAAGGAAAGAAAATAGGAAGCTAAAAAATAAAAAAAAAGATAATAATGAATAAAAATGAGAGAGAGAGAGAGAGAGAGAGAGAGAGAGAGAAAAGAAACTTCTAGGGAAAAGAAATACAGTGGCACAGAGCAAACTGTATAACTTTAAAAAGAATTTTTGTTTTTATAGAATAGAATTTGTGCATGGAATCAAATGTTACACACTTGGTATATACAATCATGGGCTGAAGAAAATGTCAGCACACTTTTAATTTTTATAGAAAATGATTTTATTATGATCTGTTGTTTAGAAGATTCCATGTTGATGAATGAATCAATGAGAATTCTATTGCATTGGCATTCTCACTTTGACACTCCACTGCACTTATAATGATTTCACTGCAGCTGTGAGTATGAGTAAGACTGTGTACTGTAAACACTCAGAGCCCTGTTGTGATTTTATGCACAGCACTAACACATAATGACACATGCACATGCTTGCATACACAGGCAGGAAATGCAGTGCAATCTCACACACACACACACACACACACACACACACACACACACACAGAAGATGTTTTTGGTCTCTTTGATGCAAGCATGTTATTAAGGAATAATTGATGTACATGTATGTATATATATGTACATGATTCAGATAATGGAGTTTGACATTGTATTGCTTTGTGTTACTTTTTATCACGACAATTTCTTTGTTAGAAATTTGGGCTGCTCTTTGCGCGTTGTCAGGCTGCAACACCATCCTGTTTTTTTGTTGTTGTTTTACTCTCAGCATGTATACTGGCTTTACTTAAAAGTCTTTTTATTTGCTTCATTTGTTTTTTTAATTTGATTTTTATTAAACATGTGACAGGTAATATATATTCAACACTTATCACCTGTCAAAATTTGTACAGTTTGTGTATGCATGCGTGTTTGTTCAAGCTTTTGCTGCTTTTTTTTTTTTGCTTTTTTTTTCAAGTTTTTTTTTTTTTAATTTTTTTTTTATTGTACTTCACATGAATATTTTCATTGGCCAAAAACAACAACAACAACAAAAAACAAAACCAAAAAAAGAAAAAAAAGGAAAACAAAAATGATGATGTTTGCCCTTTGGACTCCAAGATGGCCATGGCTTCAGATATCAGATGGAAGATTGGTGACTGTGGGACTGGAGGTGACAGGCCAATCCGGACCCTGAAGGCTCGCCCACATGTGGGACACAAGTGAGTTGGTGCTGTCATGGCAGTGGATGCTGCTCGGGTCTTCTCACAGCACACTTTAACTCACTCAGTATGGCCAGTCCTCTCTTCTCCTCTACACAGACCCCTCGGATGTCCAGTGGGTGTCTGAATGACCCAACCTTTAGCTTCCGTCGTCAGAACTGTGGTATTCTTTGTCAACATTCACCTCTTCAGTATAAGAGCGTTCCACTTGCAATATTTTGATGATGGTAATTGGGATGAAACGCTGTTAACGTCGTCGCTTTCGCCGTTTATATGGAGAGAGTTAAAAAAAAGAAAAAGATAAAGATACAACAATAGCAAATCAGAAGAAAACAAACATCATTAACATGTCGCTTTTCAGAAACATGTACAGTTTCTTTGCATTATTTTTAACGTGTGGTTACATCATCAGTCCCCAAGGCGGGAAAGAGAAAAAAAAATCCATATTATTCATTGCTGCACAGTGTAAAAACATGTATATCATAGATATAGCAAATTTTCGCTCTTATTCAGCTACCGCAGGCAAGGGTACAGGAATAAAAGCTTCATAACAGGTACAATAGCAAGAAGCAGAATGGATACGCATCCAGCTTGCTTGTGTGCGTGTGTGTGTGTGTGTGTGTGTGTGTGTTTTGGTGACTCTATGTGTGTGTGTGTGTGTGTGCATGTGTGTTAGTGACTCTGTGTGTGTGTGTATGTGTGTGTGTGTGTGTGTGTATGTGTATGTGCGCATGTGTTTTGGTGACTGTGTGTGTGTGTGTGTGTGTTAGTGACTGTATAATTCTATGAATGAATAAGTCAGTCTACAGGTGGGAGGACCACCTTTCACCTGAAACAAATATTGCTCTTCTTCATAACTGCCAGTTAACATAGTCCCTGGAGATGGAATTATGGTGTGAAACATTGGACACCTTTAATCAGAAGTAAGTCTTGTTTTACTACATACAGTTGTTTCCTTATTGGGTTTTTCTTTTAATGAACTTTCTCCTTATGTAATTTTTACAGACCCAGCAGCCATCTTTCATTCATTTCCTCGAGTTCCAACTTCCATACCCCCCTTTCACTTTCAGGTAACGGCGACCTGACGTTCAGCGTGTTGGTCTACAGACTCAGCAGGCACAGACTTACAGACTTATGCAGCCATCTTTCATTCATTTCATGGTGTTCCTAATTCCCTCCCCGTTCCCCTTTCAGGTTACAGCGGCCTGACGTTCAGCGCAGTTTTTTTGGTATGAACTTTCTCCATACGTAATTTTTACAGACTCAGACAGCCACCTTTCATTCATTTCATGGTGTTCCTAATTCCCTCACCTTTTTTGCTTTCAGGTTTCGGCGACATGACGTTCAGCGCAGTTTTTTTGGTATGAACTTTCTCCATATGTAATCTTTACAGACTCAGACAGCCACCTTTCATTCATTTCACGGTGTTCCTAATTCCCTCACCTTTTTTGCTTTCAGGTTTCACTGACCTGACGTTCAGCACATTGGTGTACAGACTCAGACAGCCACCTTTCATTCATTTCATGGTGTTCCTAATTCCCTCACCTTTTTCGCTTTCAGGTTTCGGCGACCTGACGTTCAGCGCATTGGTGTACAGACTCAAGCAGCCACCTTTCGTTCATTTCATGGTGTTCCTTACTCCCTGCCCCTTTCAGGTCACGGTGACCTGATGTTCAGCATGGTGGCCTACACTCAGCAACCACCTTTCATTTATTTCATCGTGTTCCTAATTCCCTCCCCATTTCCCTTTCAGGTTACGGTGACCTGATGTTCAGCGTGGTGGCTTACAGCTGTGGGATCGCCAGCAACTTTACGCAGGCCCTGTACCTCCTGCTGGTGCAGCGCTTCGCCCAGCACCAGAAGCTGTCCACCTTCGAGACGCTGCAGCTCAACTGCTTCAATGCCTTGCCCATCATGGCCGTGGCTGCCTTCCTCAATGGGGAGATGGCCACTGTCTGGAGCTACCCCTTTGCTGAGCACCCTTACTTTTTCCTCGTCTTCCTCAGCACCATCTCTGTGGGGATGCTCCTCAACTACTCCCTGTTCCTGTGCACTGGGCTGACCTCCGCGCTGACCACTAGCGTGGTCGGGGGACTGAAGGCCATGGTGCAGACCATGCTGGGGCTGGTGACCTTTGGTGGGGTCAGCCACAACCTGCCGACCTACCTGGGCATCACCCTGAACCTGGTCGGCGGGACGGGCTACATCTTCGTCAAGTACAAGGAGAACAACAAGAACCTGCACAGGGGAATCCACAAGGTGATGTCCTTCTCCAACATGATCTCCTCCAGAGGATCGTCCCTCTTTGACGGCGGGGCTTCAACGGCGAATGGGTTGATGCCCCCTGTGTCTGAAGATTCCTCAGGGGAGAGTCGCTTGAAAGAAAGATCTTACTCTACGTCTCATGAATGATGCTGGCTTTACTTTAAGTAGTGATATCGGTCATATTTGTTTTCTGAGTGTGGCATCAAACACAAACATGCAGAGGGTATTCACTGACGAACAGTTTCCATATGTATATGCATATATATGTGTGCGTGTGTGTGTGTGTGTGTGTGTGTGATGCACATTTTGCCACATTTTTCCTTGTGACAAGGACACCCTTCTCACAGGCACGCCTTTGATTTGCCTTAAACTGCAAAAAAGCAATAATAAAAAAAGAACATGAACTGTATGGTTTGTCCGAGTAATTTCCAGCGTTGGTGTGTGACTACATTGATTTTGTGATCATGAGCGTGACCAGGTGGGGTTAAGAACTGTGCATCATGTGTGTCAAACAATTGTGAACTTGTGTGCTCTGCTGAAGCATGAGATACCTGATAGCTAGCAGAATCTCTCTGTAACAACTTTGTTCATATTCATATACTAAATTATGACACTTCTGTGCTTTTGTGGGATGCCCTTGGTGGAGATATTTTTGTGTGTACTTCTTGAGAAATCTTTGTAAGTGTGTATAAATCTTTGAATGATATACATATTTTTCTAGAGAAATCTCTGTGATTGTTATTATGGTAATAATGACTTTCATTTCCCATTCACAAATTTTTCTATATCTTTAATGTTTTAAGTTTTGTCATTTTGGTCCTTGATATTTTGAGGTGAGATGACCTTTGAAATGTTTTAATCGTTTTTGAAAGGGTTCCTGATGGTAAATGTCCCCCATCCCCCACATTATGTTCACTTTGCAATATATATATATATATATATATATATTTTTTTTTTTTTTTTTTTCAATCATCTCATCCAGAGTCCACCATACCCAACCACACGCAGGATTGCCTGTTGCAGTCTCAGTGGCAGGTCGCCATGAGACCACACATATGAGGAGACCCTGCACTGCTGTTCAGTCATTTCAGAGGTGTTCAGTAGCGCCTGATATAATTCAACACATGCAGTACACCACCTCCTATTAGGATTACTATGCCTGATGACAATTTACTATCTATTGTTACTGATGATGATAATCACTTTGTTGAGGAGCCAGACTGAGTAAACGTCCCCTCCAGCATGGAGACCACCACAAAATCCCTCCTGTGTGTGTGTGTGTGTCTGTGTCTGTGGCTGTGTGTGTGTGTGTGTGTGTGTGCTTGCGTGTGCACATACATGCAGGTGTGCATGGGTGATTATATGATTGAGAATGAGAATATATTTTTCCTATCTTTGAAGATGACCTGATTTTTCAATTTCAGTCTTGTTTTGTATCTTTTTTTGTTTTTGTTTTTGTGTTTTTTTTGCTCCTCGATCATGTCTGCATGTGTATGGACAGACATGTATGTGTGTGTGCGTGTGTGTGTGTGTGTGTGTGAGAGAGAGAGGTATTTATGAGTGTATGTATATATTTGATGGTTTCAATCCAGGGTTGATGAACTGAAGAGCAGGGGGACATAACCATGATTTACTTATTAACCATTCATTAAAAATGAACAGCATATGCTTGGTACTTACTTGAGATGCACATGTACTGAACATATGTTATATATGGGGAAGGTAACCAACTATGTGACTATTGTGATATATACACCATAAAACAGCACTCATGAGAAAAATTGAGAACATTGCTTTTTGAGTACTTGGAATCCATTTATGATTTGTGAATTTATCTGATCCTTGGAGTTAATCACAAAAATAACGGGAATCCATTGTTTATTGATTGATATGTGTATATTGATATGTGTATATGTACTAGAGGGTCTATCAATATGAAATGACAATACTTCCTTTGTACTCTAGTGGGTCTGCTGCATGATTGATGGTGCTTCTATATCATAAATTTTCATTGTATTGACTGACCCATATTATTTTTTAGATTGACTATAATTCTCATTTAGTATAATCATTTATTGTAAGGTTGATGATGTTTATATCACATGTTTGTTTTTTTAATGTAATCACTGATATGATTTTGGAGAGAAAAAAAAAATTTAATCCTTATTCAGTTTAACTTCATTTTATAGCAGGTTTCCTGTTTTGTTTTTTGTTTTTTTTAGTTGTAAAGATTTTGTGTGGAAAACGTTATGTTCGTTTAGCTCTGTGGGTGTGTGTACATGTGTGTGTGTGTGTGTGTGTGTGTGTGTGTGTGTATGTGTGTGTGTGTGTGTGTGTGTGTGTGCTTTCTTGCACACCATGAGACCTATTTTTAGTTTTGTATACAGTGAAGGGAGTGAATGGATCAGGCAGGCAAACCAGACAGGAGTGAGTTTACAGGAGTCCAGGTGAGAGATGCTGAATGTCTTTTCACCAAAAAACCCCCCCAACATTCCGGGACAGCAGGACAGACCAAAGTCACACACGACACTGCAGTTCCTGGCATGTGCAGAAAATCTCATGAAAACCGCAGGCTCAGAAGACTGTGTGGAATAAGGTTTTATCAAGTGCATTCACCACCAAAGAATAAAGCAGTCTGATGAGTTCCTGCTTGTGGAGAATGCTGGAAATAACATTTTCCTGTTGTTTGATTAAGAAAAGGTAATGTTATAATGTTCTCCAGTGTGATTTTTTTATGCTTGATATTGATAATGATGATGATGATGATTAATTCTGTTTGAGTTATTGTGACATGGTACAAAGATTTAAAATTTCTTTCTGTGCAACATGACAAGAAGCTGAAATAATGTTCCACATTCTGTGATAGATTTGACGATCCATTTGTTATCATGGGACTGAAGTGGTGACTGTCATCGTCCATGAACTTTCACCGTACTTCGTTACTTACCCACTTATTCTTTCCTATTTGGTCTCACCCTATCTGTATGTCATGGGTCTGTCAGATCCACTATCACTGAGGAAGTCGTTCACCCTATCTGTATGTCATGGGTCTGTCAAATCCATTGTCACTGAGGAAGCCGTTCACCCTATCTGTATGTCATGGGTCTGTCAGATCCACTATCAATGAGGAAGCCGTTCACCCTATCTGTATGTCATGGGTCTGTCAAATCCATTGTCACTGAGGAAGTCGTTCACCCTATCTGTATGTCATGGGTCTGTCAAATCCATTGTCACTGAGGAAGCCGTTCACCCTATCTGTATGTCATGGGTCTGTCAAATCCATTGTCACTGAGGAAGCCGTTCACCCTATCTGTATGTCATGGGTCTGTCAGATCCACTATCAATGAGGAAGCCGTTCACCCTATCTGTATGTCATGGGTCTGTCAAATCCATTGTCACTGAGGAAGCCGTTCACCCTATCTGTATGTCATGGGTCTGTCAGATCCACTATCACTGAAAGCCGTTACCTATCTGTATGTCATGGGTCTGTCAGATCCATTGTCACTGAGGGAGTACGTTCACCCTGTCTGTATGTCATGGGTCTGTCAGATCCATTGTCACTGAGGAAACCGTTCACCCTATCATATGTCATAGGTCTGTCAAATCCATTGTCCGCACAAGGAAGCCGTTCACCCTATCTGTATGTCATGGGTCTATCCAGATCCACTATCACTGTGAGAAGCCGTTCACCCTATCTGTATGTCATGGGTCTGTCAGATCCATTGTCACTGAGGAAGCTGTTCACCCTATCTGTATATCATGGGTCTGTCAAATCCACTTTCACTGAGGAAGCCGTTCACCCTATCTGTATATCATGGGTCTGTCAAATCCACTTTCACTGAGGAAGCCGTTCACCCTGTCTGTATGTCATGGGTCTGTCAAATCCATTGTCACTGAGGAAGTCGTTCACCCTATCTGTATGTCATGGGTCTGTCAGATCCACTATCACTGAGGAAGTCGTTCACCCTATCTGTATGTCATGTCTCTGTCAAATCCATTGTTACTGAGGAAGCCGTTCACCCTATCTGTATGTCATGGGTCTGTCAGATCCACTTTCACTGAGGAAGCCGTTCACCCTATCTGTATGTCATGGGTCTGTCAGATCCATTGTCACTGAGGAAGTCGTTCACCCTATCTGTATGTCATGGGTCTGTCAAATCCATTGTTACTGAGGAAGCCGTTCACCCTATCTGTATGTCATGGGTCTGTCAGATCCACTATCACTGAGGAAGCCATTCACCCTATCTAGTCATTCGGATGAGATGATAAGCCGAGGTCCTGTGTGCAGCATGCATTTAGCGCACGTAAAAGGACCCACGGCAACAAAAGGGTTATCCCTGGCAAAATTCTGTAGAAATATCCACTTCGATGGGAAAAGAAATAAAATTGCACACAGAAAAAAAATACCAGAAAAATGAGTGGCGCTGTCATATAGCGACACGCTCTCCCTGGGGAGAGCAGCCTGAGTTTCACACAGAGAAATCTGTTGTGACAAAAAGAGTAATGCAAATACAAATACAGATCTGTATGTCATGGGTCTGTCAAATCCATACTCATTACAGTTTTTCAATGCTCTCCTATCTGTACATAGTGAGTCAGTGGAACTGACATCATTTTGGAAGGGGAGTGGGAGACAGATGCACACAAACCCAAGGCTGTCTTCATGAAACATGTGTCAAAATTGACCGAGGCTAAGTTTGACAGGAAGGTACAGGCAAGGTTGTCGCTTCTGTGTCAGTGCCTGGGTCTCTGCAAAAGGTTGACCCCGTCCAATCTGCAGTGTTGTCAGTCCATCTTTTTTTGTTTTCTTGTTTTCGGTCCAGTATGCATTAAGCCATTTGAACATTGACAAGTGATCATGGATAACAGGGTCAAACATGAAGCGATGACAGGGATGGAGATACATCACACGATAGGATGATGTCTATAGAACTGGGAGATCAGAAACTTTTGGCATGGTTTGGTTTGTTATGCCTGTTTTGTTTTTTTTATGTATCATTTTGTGTATGACATGTATAATTATGTTGTGTTCAGGTGATTTTGTTTGATCCTGTGGCAAAAATATTGAGGGAGCGGTCAACATCAGAGAAATTCGCTAGGTTTATATGCACAGTTATGACTTCTTTTCCAGGTGTTAATTTTTTCTCCAGGTTCTGTGAGACTATATCTATATATTTCTTTGTAATTAC
>JAAQRG010297796.1:0-2500 GCA_011634625.1 Babylonia areolata
CTGTTGTCATTGTCATCGTCGCTGTTGTCATTGTCATCGTCGCTGTTGTCGTCGCTGTTGTCATTGTCATCGCTGTTGTCATAGCTGTTGTCATTTTCATCGCTGTTGTCATCGTCGCTGTCGTCATTGTCATCGTCGCTGTTGTCATCGCCGCTGTTGTCATTGTCATCGTCGCTGTCGTCATTGTCATCGTCACTGTTGTCATCGCTGTTGTCATTGTCATCGCTGTTGTCATTGTCATCGTCGCTGTTGTCATCGCTGTTGTCATTGTCATCGTCGCTGTCGTCATTGGCATCGTCGCTGTTGTCATCGCTGTTGTCATTGTCATCGCTGTTGTCATTGTCATCGTCGCTGTTGTCATTGTCATCGTCGCTGTTGTCATCGTTGTCGTCATTGTCATCTCTGTTGTCATTGTCATCGTCGCTGTTGTCATCGCTGTTGTCATTGTCATCGCTGTTGTCATTGTCATCGTCGCTGTTGTCATCGCTGTCGTCATTGTCATCGCTGTTGTCATTGTCATCGTCGCTGTTGTCATTGTCATCGTCGCTGTTGTCATCGTTGTCGTCATTATCATCTCTGTTGTCATTGTCATCGCTGTCGTCATTGTCATCGCTGTCGTCATTGTCATCGCTGTTGTCATTGTCATCGTCGCTGTTGTCATTGTCATCGCTGTTGTCATTGTCATCGTCGCTGTTGTCATTGTCATCGTCGCTGTTGTCATCGCTGTCGTCATTGTCATCGTCGCTGTTGTCATCGCTGTTGTCATTGTCATTGTCGCTGTTGTCATCGTCGCAGTTGTCATCGTCGCTGTTGTCATTGTCATCGTCGCTGTTGTTATCGTCGCTGTTGTCATTGTCATCGTCGCTGTTGTCATCGTCGCTGTTGTCATTGTCATCGTCGCTGTTGTCATTGTCATCGTCGGTGTTGTCATTGTCGCTGTTGTCATTGTCATCGTCGCTGTTGTCATCGCCGCTGTTGTCATCGTCGCTGTTGTCATCGCCGCTGTTGTCGTTGTCATCGTCGCTGTCATCATCGTCGCTGTTGTCATTGTCATCGTCGCTGTTGTCATCGTCGCTGTTGTCATTTTCATCGTCGCTGTTGTCATTGTCATCGTTGCTGTTGTTGCTGTTCTCGTCTTCGCTGCAGAGCACAGTGCCAGTCCCGCACCATGCAGACCTCCCTCCAGCCCACAGCCACAACCAGCAGAGGAGAGGGACCCGTCAATACAGGAATGAATAAAACCTGACAATGGCAAAGTGTCAGTGTTGCCTCCTAAAAAAATGCTGGTCGCACCCAACTTATTATCATCCCACTCATGCAACCTGCCTTTACAGAAACTCATTTCAACTATACTTCAATTTGATTTAAATTCTCCAAAATCGCCCAAGACAATAAGCAATTATTAGTAATATTTCACATAATTCACTCCAGATTGTAAGAAAATATGAAATATTATGAACACAACAACAATGACAGTAACACACACATATCACGGCATCTCTCTCTCATAACATCAAATAATATCAAGCAGCCACAACAAATACAAAACAAACACAAGCATTCACAGCCTCTGTCATTCCCTCCACCACCACCACTCCTGCCAGTCCCAAGGACCAGCCAACCAAGGAAAACACCACACACCCTCACCTCAGACAGGTTATGTGAGAGACCCGGAATGTTCCAGCCATTGCACTGTCCCCTGACAAAACTGACAACAACCTGCTGCTACACAGCAGAAAAAAAGACATGGAGAAATCAAACCCCTCAAAACTCCCCCACACCTCAGGTCGCATGTGACTCCCTCGGTAGCTGACAGTGAGAGTATATGACAGTTACATGTACACACCATAAGCCAGACTGACACATGTACACACCATAAGCCAGACTGACACATGTACACACCATAAGCCAGACTGACACAGGCACACACCAAAAACCAGACTGACACAGGCACCGAAACACAACTCACTGACATGAATTGCTATGCACGTGGGTAGCGGGCCAAACGGGTTTCCTGCTTTTCTGGTGGCTAACAAAAAAGTAAGTAAACAGAGAGCTTAGGAGAGTCCCACACTCAGGATGTGTTGATGCGTGACAGTGTGTGTGTGTGTGTGTGTGTGTGTGTGTGTGTGTGTGTGTGCTTGTTTATCTGTTTCGTTCGTTCTTTAGCTTAACGTCTTTTCACTGTAAGTGATATGAGACGAGGGAAGGAAAAAAAATCGAAGGGGAGGGGGGGGGGGGGGGAATTACTGTGTAGAGTAAGTGAAAATGTGTGTGTGTGTGTGTGTGTGTGTGTGTGTGAAAATTATTGATTTAAGTTTTGATTAAAAAATAAACAAAAAATCATAACAATATAACATATCTCTAATGAAAATCTAACAACTATAACAGCGAACCAACTGGACTATTTAACAAGGAGTTGAAAAAAGTCATACATTAGCAATGGACTGCTGAAGATCGTCAACACTGAAGATGATTTCGGTTCAGGGATTTGAGACTT
>JAAQRG010297796.1:10000-14777 GCA_011634625.1 Babylonia areolata
GCATGTCGTCACGCTTTCTGCCCACCAGACTGCCCACTTTTCGAGACAATTCCGGCACACACAGCCATAAGTCAAAGCACTAGAAACAACAGAACATTGATACAGTGCTGTATTTCCCCTCTTCAATGCAGTTTGGATATTCTTTATATAGATTATTGGATATTGTAAATATTTCTCACAAAATTTACCAAAACATATTTGATACAGTGCACATTTTTGTATGTCTGTCTGTCTATGTAGATCTAGAGCTTCGTTTGTTTGGGGGACGAAAAGAGAAAGAGGGACGCGTGGAAGTGCGACTGTCTGACGGAGACTGGGGCGGCATTTGCCCCACGTTCTTTGACAACGATGCTGCCAGTGTCGTGTGTCGGCAGCTGAGGCTGGGCAACGTGGGAAAGGTGAGGATGTCACAGTGACAGGACGTTGAATCTGATTATGATGGTAGCCTTGATGTCAGTGATGACAATTACTGCCTACAGTGGTGTTTGTGTTGGTGATGATGATAATGATGGTGATGATGTTGATGTGCATATCGATGGTGATGGTGACAATCATAATGATGATGACGGCAGTGGTGGTGGTAGTGACGATGATAACGATGATACAAAACAAAGTACGTCTGTGATGATTTTTTTTTTCTTTCGTTGCGCCATCTCTGCGTGATTCTATCATCATTACACCCCACACCCAGTTGTTCATTCCCAGTCCCCCAGACACTGCCACACGTTCTGACACAGCCCCTGTCTGTGTGTGCATCTCTGTGTATCTCTGTGTCTTGTCTGTGTGTATCTGTGTATGTATGTGACTGAGCGCTCATGTATATTCATATGTGGGTACGTGCATTTGTGCCTCGTTCGCGCATGTGTGTGTGTATGCATGTGGGTGTATGTGCGCGCGTGCCAGTGTGGTTATGTGAATTAACTATACAATGTTCTTTTGTATAATTATAACTATATTCTTGTGAAAGACTTATTGTTTAGAATTATACGAGTGTGCAATAGAATCGTACGATTGTTTCTGTTAGTAGCATTAGTGGTATATTAACTGTATATATCACTAGTATTTTTTCTTGTCTGAGTGTTTCTTCGTGTGTGTGTGTGTGTGCGCGCGCGCGCGCGTGCGCGCGCGCACGTGTGTGTGTGTGTGTGTGTGTGTGTGTGTGACATCATATTTTATTGGTGTGATACCACCATAATACACACACTTTCCAAATAGGCATGAAATTCTTTTGAACAAATTATGACAAATCATGTTGTTAAGATATTCCGCCAAGTACTACAGACACATACAATGTATTATCATCGAGAATTGATTAAATACGCTTTCGTTTGTGTGTTACATAAAACATTTTTTTAAATAGGCATATTTGTATGTTTATACACAGGCATATTTTCATATGTTTATACACAGGCATATTTTGATATGTTGCCAGTATCAGCTGCTGATCCATTTTGAAAAACATTCTATCTGTACGTCCGTCCGTCTGTCTGTCTGTGTGGACGTCTGTCTCTCTCTGTCAGTCTGTATCGGTCTCTATTTCTCTCTGTCTGTCTGTCTGCGTCTCTGTCTCTGCATGTCTGCCTGCCTGTCTCTCTGCCTGCCTGTCTGTCTCTCTGTCTGTCTGTCTCTGTGTCTCTGCCTGTCTGTCTGTCTACCTGCCTGTCTGTCTCTCTGCCTGTCTGCCTGCCTGTCTCTTTGCCTGCCTGTCTGTCTGTCTCTCTGTCTCTGTTTGTCTGTCTGCTTGCCTGTCTGTCTCTCTGTCTGTCTCTCTGTCTGTCTACCTGTCTGTATGTATGTATGTCTGTCTGTCTGTTTCACTTTCTCTCATTTTCTCTCCACCTTTCTCTCTGTCGGTTGATCTTTTGCTTTCGGTCTGACTAATTGAATTCCCTGTAAACGTTTCTTTCTTTCATTCTTTCTTTGATTCTGTCTTGCATTGTTCTGTCATGTTTTCCTCTCTTCATTCCTTTTCTTCTTTTTGCTCCACTTCCTTCATCTTTCTCTGAATCATGGAAGTGCTGTGTGTCGATGTGAACAATCCACAGGTGATAGACAACGCGCCGCACGGGTCTCCGCCAGACCACATGTTTCTTGACTGGGTGGAGTGTAGGGGTACAGAGCAGAGCATAGCACACTGCTATCATGCGGGCTGGGGGGAGGTCAGCAGTGACTGTCGTCCTTCTGATGCTGTCAGCGTCCGCTGCCTCGGTGGTGAGTCATCCAGCATGCTTCCAGTTTTATCTTTCAGCACTTCCACCCCCTTGTCTTATGGGAAAAAATATCTTTCATTGATTTTTGTAAACACGACAGATCTTAACTCCGGAAAGCGGAGTACGGTTACCTAAATGACGGCGGTAAGAACGGCTGTACACGGAAGATCCCACTCGTTGATCTGTACGGCAGGAAGAGGGAGATGACGCCACGGACACAGTAGAAGTATGTGGTGAACCGGTGTAGCATCCCAGATTGTCCCCCACCTGGAAACGTCGCCGGGGGACAAACTGACCGCTGGAAATGTCCCCCGGGGACTTTCTCACCGATCATAATTCCCCCTGCGGACATTGTTAGCGGCCAAAATGTCCCCTCTCTTGGGTTTTAGCCTCGTTCTGAAATGCCCCCCTTACCCTGAAAATGTCCCCCACCCCCACCCCCCATGTATCCCGTAACGTCCCCTTTGCCAAAAATGCCCCGGTCCCTCTCCCCCTCCCCTCCCCCTCCCCCGCTTTTCTCCAACAAAACATTTGCTATATCTGCCAGCACGTGGTGTGTGTGTGTGTGTGTGTGTGTGTGTGTGTGTGTGTGTGTGTGTGTGTGTGTGTGTGTGTGTGTGTGTGAGTGTCTGTATGTGTGTGTGTGTGTTGTAGTAGTAGTAGTAATTTCCAGTTGAACGTCTTTCCACTTTAAGTGATATTAAACAACAACAACAACAACAACAACAACATTAAAGAAGGGGGGTGGGGGTGAAGGGGGACAGTGAGGGGTGGGGGAGTGCGTGGAGAAGTGTGTGTATGTGTGTGTGTGTTTGTATGTGTGTGTTTGTGTGTGTGTGTGTGTGTGTGTGTGTTTGTGTGTGTGTGTGTGTGTGTGTCTGTTTTTCTCTGTGTGTGTGTGTGTGTGTGTGTGTGTGTGTGTGTGTGTGTGTGTGTGTCTGCGTTTTTGTCTCTGTGTATGTGTGTGTCTGCGTGTGTGTGTCTGTGTGTGTAATTGTAAGTGTAGGAGGTGGGGGGATGTCTGTGAGTCTGTTTATAAAGACCTATATTTCTGTGTCTGTGTCTGTTTTCTTGTTTAAAGCCAGCATATAAGTTGGTGAATAAGTGTATACATCCAGTTGTATGCCGTACAAACATTGGGTTCATGCTTTTGAATATAACAAGTATTTTTACACGCACGCTCATGTGTGTGTGTGTGTCGGGGGGGGTGATTGTGTCTGTAATTGTCTTTGTCTTTGATGCATCCATGCGTGTGTGTGTGTGTGTGTGTGTGTGTGTGTGTGTGTGTGTGTGTGTGTGGGTGGGAGGGGGGCCGAGGAGCGTGCGAATGCGTCTATGTATCCATATACCCACGTGCGTGTAGGTATATTTGAAAGTTATTTAAGTGATAAAAAACATTTTTCACTGCAAAATCTTTGGTATATATTCCCTGTCTTTCTGTCAGCGTGATAATGCCACTGGGTAAAATACTCTGAACATGCCTCAGTATACAGTTGACAAAACTGAAGAGATTATATGGGAGAGAGACAGAGACAGACACAGATAGGGACAGACAGAAAGAGAGACATGTGTGTATATGTGTTAGTGACTTGAAAATATTGAAATAACCGTTTGAAAACTAACAAAATTTTATGACATAACACGGACATAAACATTTAAGGGAGAAACAAACATGTGGTGTCACAAAATTTTCATGTCCTCAATAAAACAATGAATAATCGAATTCTTGCCACATCAGACCACAAAATAAAATAACAATAACAATTTTTTTTTAAAAAGAAGAAAAAAACAAACAAAAAACAAATAAACCATACAACAACTAAAAAATATGAATTGTCTCTGTGGTTCAAAATATCTCTTCGTATTGTGTAGAGGCCAGCGCGCACACACACGACCTACACCAATATAGGTACAGACTCATATATATGGGCGCGCGCGCGCGCGCGGGCACACACACACACACACACACACACACACACACTTCATCAACTGCTGCTGCTGATGATGATGACGATGATGATGTGTGTGTGTGGGTGTGGTGCGCGTGTGGTGTGGTGTGTGTGTGTGTGTGTGTGTGTGTGTGTGTGTGTGTGTGTGTGTGTTTGTGTGTGTGTGTGTGTGTGTTTGTGTCTGTGTGTGTTTATGCGCGTGCGCCACACACTGTGATTTTCGCGTCGTCAGCACAAGACATGCAGGTGCTGGATTTATCGACCAGGCAGCATGTTTTCCAGAGTGTATGAATGGCAGATATCCTTAGTGGTGACAGCGGTATCGTTAAGTGTTGATGATGATGATATGGATACTTATAAAGCGCCTATACTTGGTCGGAGATCAAAGCTCTAAGTGCTTTACATATACGGGTTCATTTCCACAAGCGGCTGCCTACCAGGGTAGAGCCGACTGACGGCTGCCACTGGGCGCTCATCATTTGTCGAGTTTTGGTCTTCCCTCCCCCCCCTCATCAATTTTGTCCTCCCTCCCTAATCATCCCTCATCAATGTCGTCCTCCCTCCCTCATCCTCCCTCATCAATGTCGTCCTCCCTCCCTAATCATCCCTCATCAATGT
>JAAQRG010297805.1:0-14830 GCA_011634625.1 Babylonia areolata
AAAAAAAATAGTGATGCTACGGAGATTCATTCTAAATCAAGATTGTATATATATATATATATATATATATATATATATAAACATTGGGAAGGACAAAAAAATGATGATGCTATGGAGATCCATTCTAAATCAAGACTGTATCTATATATATAACATTGGGAAGGACAAAAAAATGGTGATGCTATGGAGATCCATTCTAAATCAAGACTGTATCTATATATATAACATTGGGAAGGACAAAAAAATGGTGATGCTATGGAGATCCATTCTAAATCAAGGCTGTCAGGTGGGCCCCTCAGGATGTGTTCAATGCTTCTTCCTTCCTTTCACAATGTACTCTGAAGACAACTAGGTGTGAGCTTTATGGAAACCTACTATCAGCAATAATTTGATGCATGAATTAACTGTAGCCGTAAGACACCAAAATTGTGTTTCTTATTTCTTACATGCTACGTAAGTTTACAACATAATTATAGCTTGTTGACTGACAGTGCTCAACCTCAATGGCAAGTAAAACCATCACCAAGATAATATATAGGTGTTTTGACGTTGTATGACCACTATGAGATGTAAAACTCACCAGGTAAGAAGTTCACAATCTTTTTTCAAAATCCATACAAAATTTAGGGTACAGAGAATTCTATGTTAAAACAAAAACGACTTAAATGACCATGTGTAAACCACAGGCCAAATACATACTTAAAGTACAGACATGCACTCAGATTAACCTTTTCTCAAAGTGCAAAATGTATTTATAAATTCAAAGCTGTGTAACACAGGTGACAATGCGCAAACAACCACACACCAACATAGTGGAAAGTTTAGCTTCCATACTTTGAAATAAATTCAAAGCAATGTCACATTGGTGACAATATTTAAACAACCATACACCTTCATAGTGGAAAGTTTAGCTTTCATATTTTGAAATAAATTCAAGGCTATATAAAACAGGTGACAAAATTTAAACAACCACACACCTTCATTGTGGAGAGTTTAGCGTCCATAATTTGAAACTCCAAGCTATGCAATACAGGCGACAATGTTTTAAACAACCACACACCTTCATAGCAGAAAGTCTAGCTTTCACATTTTTAAACTCAAATCTAAGCAACACAGCTGACAATGTTTCAGCAACTACACACTTTCAAAGTGGAAAGCTTAGTTTCCACAGATGACAGTGTTTTAATAACCACACACATTCATAGTGGAAAGTTAAGCTTCCATATTTTGAAATAAATTCAAAGCTATGTGAAACAGGTGATGGTGTTTTAAGCAACCCACACACCTTCATAGTGGAGAGTTTGGCTTCCATATTCTGAAACTCAAAAGCTAAGCAACACAGGTGACAATGTTTAAACAACTACACACTTTCAATGTGGAGAGTTTTACCTTCCATATTTTGAAGCTCAAAGCTACGCAAAACAGGTGACAATGTTTTAAACAACCACACACCTTCATAGTGGAGAGTTTAGCTTCCATATTCTGAAACTCAAAAGCTATGCAACACAGGTGACAATGCTGCAACAACCACACACCTTCAAGGTGGAAAGTTTCGCCTCCACACTGTAGCGGTCACCTCCCATGTCCCCACACCACGCCACCTTCTCCTTGGCTGCGGCCAGCCACCTGGACTGCTGTTGCTGTGCCTCCTGGCAGTGCTGCTCCAGGGCCCCGACCAGCGTATCGTCGATGCGCTCTGCCCGACCAACCAAAGACTCAAACTTCTTGGCCAGAACGTTGGCGTCTTTGGCCAGGCTGGACATCTCCACAGACGGGTACTTGTTGAGCAAAGCTCCAGTCTTGTCCTGAATTGCCAGGATCTTCTTCTTGTGGGAGGCCAGTTCATCTTGCAGGTTCTGTTTTTGATGAGAAAGACAATTATTTGTCAAACGATGAAAGGATGAAGTTAACCTTTTTGCTGGCTTGAAATTAAAGGGTTAAATAAGGAGATGGCCTTATGTTGAAAATTACAATTATTTGTCAAATGATGAACGGATAAGTTAACCTTTTTGCTGGCTTGAAATTAAACGGTTAGATAAGGAGATGGCCTTATGTTGAAAATTCATCAGTGGTACTTCTTTATCTTAACATTTATTCAACAGTGTGTGTGCATGTGAATGTGTGTGTCTGAGCGAGAGAAATTTGAAACCGAAAGTGAGAGATTAGAGTATATGCCTGCCTGCCTGTGTGCACATGTGTGTGTGATGCATGAATATGTGCATGTAAGTATGTGTGTTTGTGTATACACATACACGAGCACGTGTGCACATACAGATGCACACTAATTCACACCTGCAAGAGAATACCTCAAACAAGAGTAGACAATCCTTTACAAACATCATGTAAGCCACAGCATCAGTCACCAGTTCCAAGCACTTCACCTTGCAATCTCCCAGCCTCTTGATGATGTCAGTGTCATCCCCTGAGGTATCGTCACACCGTGACAGCAAGTCCTTCAACCGGTTCAGCCACTCCGTCTCCTCCTGCATGGCTTGCTGAAGATGTGCACATACAGATGCACACTAATTCACACCTGCAAGAGAATACCTCAAACAAGAGTAGACAATCCTTTACAAACATCATGTAAGCCACAGCATCAGTCACCAGTTCCAAGCACTTCACCTTGCAATCTCCCAGCCTCTTGATGATGTCAGTGTCATCCCCTGAGGTATCGTCACACCGTGACAGCAAGTCCTTCAACCAAGATACAGGATCTTGGTTCACACTTTGGACAAGTAAGATACAGGATCTTGGTTCACACTTTGGACAAGATACAGGATCTTGGTTCACACTTTGGACACGTAAGATACAGGATCTTGGTTCACACTTTGGACAGGTAAGATACAGGATCTTGGTTCACACTTTGGACAAGTAAGATACAGGATCTTGGTTCACACTTTGGACAAGATACAGGATCTTGGTTCACACTTTGGACAAGTAAGATACAGGATCTTGGTTCACACTTTGGACAAGTAAGATACAGGATCTTGGTTCACACTTTGGGCAGGTAAGATACAGGATCTTGGTTCACACTTTGGACAGGTAAGATACAGGATCTTGGTTCACACTTTGGACAAGTAAGATACAGGATCTTGGTTCATACTTTGGACAAGTAAGATACAGGATCTTGGTTCACACTTTGGACAAGTAAGATACAGGATCTTGGTTCACACTTTGGACAAGTAAGATACAGGATCTTGGTTCACACTTTGGACAAGTAAGATACAGGATCTTAGTTCATACTTTGGACAAGTAAGAAACTGGAAGCGACCACAAAAAAATCATTACTAATAAAAAAAAATTGCAGGCTCTAATAGTGAAAAAAAGCACAAAAAAGGGAGGAGAAACTGAAGAAAGTACAGGGAAAGGAAACGAAGGAATACGGATAACAGGAAAATGGGGAGAGATAACAAACCAAGCCCTGCTTTCTGTATGAGTTTGTATCAAATGTAAGCAACCTTGCAATGTGTAAGTCTAGAAACATGAAAAAAACTAAGTACATAATTTAAAACATCAACATTTCACACACACACACACACACATACACACCCTCACACACACACACACAATGCTGACCTTAAACTTGGTCAACCTGGCCTCCACGCTGACAGCGTCATCAAAGTGACGCACACTCTCGTCCAGTTTGCTGAGCATGCTGTTGACCCAGGCCCCCACCTCATCCCTGCCGGACGCCACATGGTCCCAGCACACCATCTGGGCCTCCAGGTTCTCCCTGTGTGCATCGATCACCTGCACACACACACACACACACAGCCACATCACTGTCATGCACATCACTGTCATGCACATAGCCACTGGCAGATAATCCCACTTGGGTCTAATTTGCATCTACAGTTCAGTTTCAGGAGGTGTATCAGATTGTTTTTTTCTGGAAACATGAAGACACCATTCCCCAAAGACTCACCTTGTTGGCAGTCTCCCACTTGTGGTTGACGTCATCCAGGTCCTGTTCCATGACAGAGGCGTTGAAGCTGGGCACCTTGCGCAGCTCCTCCAGAAGCTGCACTCCCTTGTTGTTCATGTGGTCCAGCTGGGTCTGGTTGGCATGGAGTTCAAACTCTGCGTTCTGGAAAATAAGTGTTTCACACTTGATATTGTTTTGTATTGTATTGTACTGTATTTACTCTTTTGTCACAACACATTTCTCTATGTGAAATTCGGGTTGCTCTCCCCAGGGAAAGCTACACTGAGAGCGCTACCCTTTTTTTTCCTTCTATTTTTTCCTGCCTGCTATTTTATTTCTTTTCCTATCGAAGTGGATTTTTCTTCAAAATTTTTCCAGACACAACCCTTTTGTTGTTGTGGGTTCTTTTATATGCGCTAAGTGCATGGTGCACACGGGACCTCAGTTTATCATCTCATCCCAGTGACTGATAAGAAGCATACACTCACCAAAGAAATCTATTTATGTGTGTTGTGACGTGTTCTTTTTGTTTTCGTGTTTGATTTTCCCCAAGACATACTGGATGACTGTATGTAAAATGGGAAGTGCTTTCCGCAAATGAGTAATATTCTGCATTTGCTATCCTTATGCTCCAAGGGGTCATGGAATAGAGTTTGATTCTGATTCTGGATGGAGAAACAAACGTCTTTACTATGAGAATTGTATACATAAGTAACCCATGTAAGATGACACATAAGTAACCCATGTAAGATGACACATCTAAGACAGAAAATCAAAGATTCTGAACCAACAAGACAAACACAACTGGAAAAAAAAATCAAATTTGTAACTTTGATCAGTGAATGAACCAGAAGCAGTGAACCTGATGACTCCTTCCCAGACGAATTTACTGCCATTTAGTATCCCAGGTGTTAAATCAACAGATACAAGAAAAAAACAAATAATTCTTTAAAAACAAACAAACAAGAGGTGAACATTTCTTTTCATCTACAAGTTTTTGCTTCTTCTCCTATATCATCATTCTTTCCAGTTCAAACTTTCCTTTGCTTCCTCACTGATTCTGCCAGGTAAAATCTAACCACATGGCTTCTATTCCATGCAGTCAATCACAAGCCTTTTTTTTTCTCCGAAACAAAAATCCAGCACTGAGATGATGCTGAAAAGACCTCAAGGCCTGACTAAGCGCGTTGGGTTACACTGCTGGTCAGGCATCTGCTTGGCAGATGTGGTGTAGCGTATATGGATTTGTCCGAACGCAGTGACGCCTCCTTGAGCTACTGAAACTGAAACTGAAAAGAAAATATAACCTTCCCAGCAAGGGGGAAAAAAACAACAACTCCATCACTGACCTTGTGCTGGTCGAGGGAGCGTTTGACGTCTGCCTGGTTGCTGAAGGCAATGTCCTGCTCCACCAGAGGGGTGACGCCCTCCAGGACCCTCCCCACTCCCTGCTTGGCATCATTGTACGTCTGCCACAGGTTGCCCACCCCGCTGTAGTACTGGTGCTGCTCTCCCAGCTTCTTCTGTATGCGCTCCCACACTTCGCTCACCTGGTGTACAAGTATACAAAACATATACATGCATACATACATATATATATATATATATATATATATATATATATATATATATATATATATGATTATCTACTTTTCAATAATGATGACAATGACAACTGCAACAAAGACAACGATGATGTTGACAACAGCACCAGCAATAAAGAACAACCAAAATCATAAAAACAACACTAACTGTAAGTAAATAAAATAAAAATAATAACAACAATAATAAAGATAAACAATAATTACGATATTTCTTAATTAATCTCATCAATGTCTATCATGGCTACATGCGCCTGCACCCACTGTGTTTAGCATGTGAATGAAACTAACTAAACTGACATCCGCCATCTACAGCATGGAAGACAACTTTCGTTATTACAAGCTTTTGGTCTTCTCTTATGATCTTTCTCATGTTAAATGAGCATTGTTCTCTTGAGCACTGGCAATAAGTAAAGTGCCCTTTGATTCTGCAGGTCAACAGCTTTTATAAAAAAATCATAAATGTTTCATACTAATAATTAGATTACTATCATTATTATTATTATTATTATTATCATCATCATTATCAATTTAGATTTACACTGCACTGAAAACTTACATGAGGAAAATACTAATGCTCTTCATTTATATCTATATATTTCATATATTGTTTTAAAGATTTTTTCTTTCTTTCTTTCCTTTTCTTTCTTTCTTTTTTTCTTTCTCTTTAAAAAAAAAAGAAAGAATTAAATGAATTAACTCTCTCCATACGAACGGCGAAAGAGACGACGTTAACAGCGTTTCACCCCAATTACCATCATCAAAATATTGCAAGTGGAAGGCTCTTATACTGAAGAGGTGAATGTTGACAAAGAATACCATAATTCTGACGACGAAAGCTAAAGGTTGGGTCATTCAGACACCCACTGGACATCCGAGGGGTCTGTGTAGAGGAGAAGAGAGGATTGGCCGTACTGAGTGAGTTAAAATAGTCTCTAACTTTACAGAACTGACAGTGGCAGCTGATAATTTATTAACACAATATTATACATGACCGACCTGTGCCAGCTGTGACTGGACCTGTGTTGATTTGGAGGGGTCAGCATGCATGATCTGTCGACCCAGTTCACGCAACTGTTCATACTCAGGGTTGTGGGAAAACATGTCGTCTCGGATGTCCTGCAAAACATTCAATAATACACCCACTGATAAATACCACCAATTTCTAATCAGTTAAAGCAAATCTTTACATTTAAATGTAAAGAAAGGTGTATCAGTAGGACAGCTATGTAGTGATATGTATTTTCTCATCAGAGTGAAGAGGACTGAAGGAGTGTATAACAGTAGTGAAATCATCAGGATGCTTTAAAAAAACAACAACAAACATCTAAAAACATTCCTTTTCAAGCAGTCATTCTACACAATCAAGGCACTCCCTTCTATACCTGTGTGCTATGGATCCACAACTATATCTTCCACATGTATTTGTATGTACATGCATGCATGTGTGTGTGTGTATGTGTGTGTGTGTGTGCGCGTGCGTGCGCATGCATGCAAGTGTGTGTGCGCATGCTTTGTGTCCAACTGATGTGTTACTGTAAAGCGCTTTTCTTGAGAGGTTTGAAAGCACTATACAAACATACTACTGTCATATCATCATCATCATTGCGTTACCTCGATCTCTCGGACCAAGTCACGGATGCCCTGCAATGAGGACGACGCCGGTTTGGCAGCGGAGAGTCTGGCCTCCACTTGCTGTAGGGACCTGACCAGGGTGTCCTTGCGCCCTCCAAAGTCGTCGCTCAGCTGCAGCAGCTCTCCCAGGTGCTCCTCCTTCTGTGCTGCTGTCTGCCCCACCTGGTCACACAGGTTCTCCAACGCCTGGGAAAATACACACGTTCATGCTGGATGGAACTGGAAGTGTTAGTGCGTGAAATGTCTACAACACAGACTGGACAAGCAGAAATACCTAGTGTACAAAGAGTGCTGCATATTGCGTTGTGTTGTGTTGTGTTGTGTTGTGCTGTGCTGTGCTGTGTTGTTTTGTGCTGTGGTGTGTTGTTTTGTGCTGTGTTGTTTTGTGCTGTGCTGTGTTGTGTTGTGCTGTGTTGTTTTGTGCTGCTGTGCTGTGTTGTTTTGTGCTGTGTTGTTGTTGTGTTGTGCTGTGTTGTTTTGTGCTGCTGTGCTGTGTTGTTTTGTGCTGTGTTGTTTTGTGCTGTGTTGTGTTGTGTTGTGTTGTGTTGTGCTGTGCTGTGTTGTTGTTGTGTTGTGCTGTGCTGTGCTGTGTTGTTTTGTGCTGTGTTGTTGTTGTGTTGTGCTGTGCTGTGCTGTGTTGTGCTGTGCTGTGTTGTGCTGTGCTGTGTTGTGCTGTGCTGTGTTGTGCTGTGTTGTGTTGTGTTCATCACAGCAGATGTCTTTGTGTGAAATTCAGGCTGCTCTCTCCAGGGAGAATGTGTCACAACATTGCAGCACTATCTTTTTTTTTTTTCCTTTCTTTCTGTCTGCAAGTGTAACTGCTTCCCTTTTTTCGCTATGTTTGAAGTTTTATGATATCAATCACATATAATGAAGATCAACAAAAAGATATTTTACTGCTATTTTTCTCTGTTGACTAAACCTCTTCTCTACTGATTAAACCTGCCAGTTAGGAAAATGACTTCAATTAATGCTTCTTCGATTTGTTACCACTGAAACTACAGATTCTTGATCCAACCTTGAGCATATTTTCAGTAAAAAAAAGTCTGGACCCTTAACATGACTAGTTGACGACCTATAATTGTGTGCACTGGTTGATTATTTGCAAGATTGGTGCTAAAATCTGAAGTAGCTTCTTGGTAACACACACACACACACACACACACACACACACACACAGAGAATCTGACACTTTCAAATGAAGGTCATGTGTGTGTGCAGGGTCTTACCTGCAGCTCTGACCCAAAGTGGAGAGTTCTCTGGGTAGCGCGGTCCTTGATGACCATCTGTGCGGAGGTCATCATCTCATCCAGGACCTCTGCCTCCTGGTTCCAGGGACTGAGGGTCTTCCTCACGTCCTGGATCTCCCCCAGGATCCTGGCCACCTGCAAACAGTGTCACGTCCAAGACTGCTGCTGGAGAAAGGAAAAGGGTCTGTATTTGGGGAGGGGGGGAGTTGGGGGGCGGGGGATGGGGGGTTGTGTGTGAAAATTTCTTTCTTTTTATTGTTTCTTTTTCTTTCTTTTTGTCTATTCTTATTATAATTTTGTCATACGCATGTCGGGTTTTTTCTGGGGGGTTTTTGTGTGTGTGTGTTTTTTTGTGTGTTTTTTTTCAAAAATGACGTGCAAACGACAAAGTTATAGTAAGAACAAACAGCACATAAGTTGGTATTCAGCATGTACAAATAGCATACAACAGAACTGATATATAAAAAGAAAGCAACAAAAAAACCCCGTAAATAAATGAATTAATCAATGAGTCAATTTTTGTTCATATTAATGGTGATGATGATGATGATGTAAATGAAAAGCTTTTTGTTACTTTATTGCTCCAAGTGCTGCATAGGGTTTTATGACATAAATTTCGTGCACATCAGTATGTTAGTATATGTGTGGGGAATTACAGGAAAGAAGAGGGACGGTGAGTATGTTTATAGATGTGTGTTTGAGTATGTGTCTATGTGTGTGTGTCCGTGTACATGGATGTGTGTAAGAGGGTTTATGGTGGACAGTGTCCAAATGTTTGTGTAAACACATGCATGTTTGATTTTTTTTATATCAGTTCCTCCCATCACTGAATGCACTGTGAACATTTTTTCACTTTAAGAAACATCAATGATAAAAAAATTATTAACATGGGATGAATAATAATGCACCACACTATGCACCCTTCTTGGAGTTAAACATGTCCAGTAATATGCACTGCCCTCTATATATATACGTGCACACCAACTTGAACATAGTTCTGTAACACGACATGGAAATAATCATAATACAATGATATCAGTTTACTTTATATAGCGCCTTTCAACGTACATTCTTAGCTGCACTGTACAACGTAAAAACCAACAAGTAAAGCATGCAGTTAAACACTAAAATGAAAATTTACATGCATGCCCCTGCACAGACATATGATGAAAAAAAGAATAGGTCTTTATTACAAAGTGTAACAGGTTCACAAAGGATAGTGGGGTGGGGGCGGATCGTACATAAAAAGGTACAAACAAATCAGAGAGCCCACCTCTTCCTCTTTGATATCTGGAGCAGCAAGTCGAGCCTGCAGGTTCTTCAGCTTGGCCTGAGCTGACTTGTGAGTGTCACTGTACTTGCTCCACTGCTGGCACAGCTTCTCCCGCTCTCCTATCAGGTCCTCCATTTTGGTGTAGCCGTCCACCACCTTGTCAAAGCGGTGCATCAGGATGGCCCTCTCCTCCTCACTGCAGTTTTGGATCAGGTCCTTGAACTCCTGCTGCAGGGCCTGGAAGGCTGGGTCCTGCTCCCCGCACTCCTTCTTCATCGCCTGTAGGGGGCATTCCACAACACAGCATCTTTGTGATGTAAACTAAAGATATGAAAATGATGTACAACATCTGGCATTAAAATTGGGATGGTGCACATTTTATTCCTTGATAAAAAGTCAAATAATTTTTGCTTGTCTTAGTCCACTTTTTTAGCTTAAATGCAAACAATTGTGAAAAGACAATAAATCGAAGAAAGAACGCAAATGCACAGACACATGGACATGCACACACACACACACACACACACACACACACACACACACACACACACAAGCACACTCACACACAAACATGCAAGCACATTGCTGCATACTTCCCTCCTCCCTCCTCCAAATGCAGAATTCAAAAAAGAAGGAAGAACAATCGGGCCCAAAGAAAATGTGACTGTACCTTCAGCTTAGACAAGGTGTCCCCAACTTCATCAGAGTAGATCTCACTGCCAGAGTCCAGCTTCCGCTGCATCTTCTTCACCCACTTCTCCATGTCGTTCAGACGTCCATAGAAGTCACGCCTGTGCTGTAATGCTGAGGCAAGAGTGCTCTGTCGCTCAGCGACTGCAGCGTTGGCGTCATCGAAGCTGCTTCGCACAGCGTCCTGTTTGGATCTGAGCACCTGCAGACCTTCGGGGCTGGCATGGGGAGCCACCTGCTCAAACTGTCGCTGCAAGGCATTCAGCTGAGGCTGCTGGCTGCGAACCTCTTCTTGCAGAGCCTGTGGAACAGAAACATCACCACACGTCTTGGGAAAGCCTAAAAGATATAGGGTGACAAGATGCTTCATGTTTCATTTTTGGGGGGTATTTTATACATCCTCAAAACATTCAAACTGATTTAACACTTGGAAGACAACAAAGACCTTGTACAATGTACAGTGATAGGACTTTGATAGTAGTTAGATTATTACAAAAATCTGGGAATATGTTTTTTGTATATTTTATTTGTCTTATCAACAGTGACGAGGCATGACAGTGCCATCAACAGTCACAAGGCATGACAGTGCCATCAACGGTCACGAGGCATGACAGTGCCATCAACAGTGACGAGGCATGACAGTGCCATCAACAGTCACGAGGCATGACAGTGCCATCAACAGTCACGAGGCATGACAGTGCCATCAACAGTGATGAGGCATGACAGTGCCATCAACAGTCGCGAGGCATGACAGTGCCATCAACGGTCACGAGGCATGACAGTGCCATCAACAGTCACGAGGCATGACAGTGCCATCAACAGTGACGAGGCATGACAGTGCCATCAACAGTCATGAGGCATGACAGTGCCATCAACAGTCACGAGGCATGACAGTGCCAACCACATAATAAGTGAAAGTCATGGTATGTCCACTGACCTTAGCCAGGGCCAGCTCATGCTCCAAGACCTGCACGTCCGTGGTGCCCACGTTGGGGTCCACAGCCAGTCTGTTCTGCAGCCTGTCCAGGTTCTCCTGGAAGTTCTCTAGCTCACTGTTGTAGGCGTTCCAGGCGCCGTACATCTTGTCCACCTTGTGGGAGCGATCCTCGGAGGAGGAGATGATGCTGGCCCAGCGTTTCTGAACGCTGTCCAACTCGCGGGCCATGTTGGGCTGTTCCATCAGGTACCCTGCCTCCGTGCTCATCTTGTCAAAGATGGGCAGGTTCTCCTCACACTCACGGAGAAACGCCTGAAACAAGGGATTTGTGACTGTGGAAGAATGGACATCACAACACACTGAAAATCATAAACCTCAAAACAGGCTTCATGGATTTAGTAGTGGTAAATGTTAAACATACTGAAATCAACTGAAAGGCCTGTAACAAGGGTTACATCACTGGGGGAAGGAAAATGACAACACAATCATAACCGTAAACTTGAAAACATTCACCTGTGGACCCAGTTATGGCAAATGTTAATCAGCGGTAAACTGCATCATATTGAAATCAAACAAAACCATACAAATTTGAGGTTGTTATACTTGCCTTCCTGACAACAAATAATTCACTATGGCTACTTCATATGTCATGTTATGATCATACATACCTTGCCAGTGATAGGCTTTATATCAATCCCCAGCTTATAATAAAACTTCCTCAATGAAGTGTGTACTTATCTACTTAATGAGGGCTATGAATGCTAGGGTGGAAAGCAAATGTTCCCATCATATATATATATATATCCTGCATTTGTCACTTACTTCAGCCTCCCTACTCCAATACCCCCATTCAAAACAAAGACAAGGAAATGAAAAGCAAAACAGACTGTCAGAGATACTTTCCTCCGGTAAGAATTTAACACTGAAAAGTCAATGCCACAGAAGCTACAGACCTGGGGTGGGTTGCATGAGCAAACCTGGCAGCGCTAAGTTTGCTTATCACTAAGAATGTTTCCAACTCCACACTAAATTCTATACACTTAGGAACATTCTTAACTCTAAGCAAACTTAGCACTGCAAAGATCGCCTCGTGCGACCCGGCCCAGCTCTGCAAGCTGCCTGACAAACCATCATGTGAAGGATGCATCCACTGACCTGGTGCAAGTCATACAGGTCCTTGGCTTCTTCCAGGGAAGCACACTTGGGCAGTTCTGTGGCACAGTACTTCTCTGCCTTGACGATCCAGGGCATCAGCTGCTCATGCAGCGACTGGTAGCGCTGCCAGTGGGCCACGTTGCCTGACAGTGCCGTGCTGCGGTCCTTGGCTCGCGTACAGAGGCTCTCCCACTGGCGCCGCACACTGGTGAGCTTGGACTTGAGGGCCGCCGTCTCTCTGGACCGGAAGTTCTGGGTCAGACCCTTGGCGTCCTTTTCCAGGTTCTCCAGTGTGATGTGGTTTTCATAAACCTGGCTGGAGATAGCCTGAAACATGGAAAGGTTTGGTCACTGTGTGAATGACGCATCTTGTGATGTGGTTTTCATTAACCTGGCTGGAGATAGCCTGAAACATGGAGAGGTCTGGCCATTGTGTGAATGACACATCTTGCGATGTGGTTTTCATAAACCTGGCTGGAGATAGCCTGAAACATGGAGAGGTTTGGCCATTATGTGAATGACACATCTTGCGATGTGGTTTTCATAAACCTGGCTGGAGATAGCCTGAAACATGGAGAGGTTTGGCCATTATGTGAATGACACATCTTGCGATGTGGTTTTCATAAACCTGGCTGGAGATAGCCTGAAACATGGAGAGGTTTGGCCATTATGTGAATGACACATCTTGCGATGTGGTTTTCATAAACCTGGCTGGAGATAGCCTGAAACATGGAGAGGTTTGGCCATTATGTGAATGACACATCTTGCGATGTGGTTTTCATAAACCTGGCTGGAGATAGCCTGAAACATGGAGAGGTTTGGCCATTATGTGAATGACACATCTTGCGATGTGGTTTTCATAAACCTGGCTGGAGATAGCCTGAAACATGGAGAGGTTTGGCCATTATGTGAATGACACATCTTGCGATGTGGTTTTCATAAACCTGGCTGGAGATAGCCTGAAACATGGAGAGGTTTGGCCAATATGTGAATGACACATCTTGCGATGTGGTTTTCATAAACCTGGCTGGAGATAGCCTGAAACATGGAAAGGTTTGGTCACTGTGTGAATGACGCATCTTGTGATGTGGTTTTCATAAACCTGGCTGGAGATAGCCTGAAACATGGAGAGGTCTGGCCATTGTGTGAATGACGCATCTTGTGATGTGGTTTTCATAAACCTGGCTGGAGATAGCCTGAAACCTGGAAAGGTTTGGTCACTGTGTGGAATGACACATCTTGCGATGTGGTTTTCATAAACCTGGCTGGAGATAGCCTGAAACCTGTAAAGGTTTGGTCACTGTGTGAATGACGCATCTTGTGGTTTTCATAAACCTGGCTGGAGATAGCCTGAAACATGGCAAGGTTTGGCCATTGTGTGAATGACACATCTTGTGAAACATGGAAAGGTTTGGTCATTATGTGAATGACGCATCTTGTGGTTTTCATAAACCTGGCTGGAGATAGCCTGAAACATGGCAAGGTTTGGTCATTGTGTGAATGACGCATCTTGCAATGTGGTTTTCATAAACCTGGCTGGAGATAGCCTGAAACATGGCAAGGTTTGGCCATTGTGTGAATGACACATCTTGTGAAATATGGAAAGGTTTGGTCATTATGTGAATGACGCATCTTGTGATGTGGTTTTCATAAACCTGGCTGGAGATAGCCTAAAATTGTGTGAATGAAACATCTTGTGCACCGTGGCACAGTTTGGCCATTGTGTGAATGATGCATCTTGTATATAGAGGAAACATATGATATCTTTTAAGGAAACATATGATATCTTTTAAGATTTAATATCTTATTAAGTCAAATTTCAACAATTTTCAAATCCATCCAGAATCATGCAAGTAGACTGAACTTAAAAGAAAAAAAGCAAGGCTTTACCTGTCAACTACTTTATCTGATTAATCGAATTTGTGTTGCTTACACTTGGTGATTGCTTACGCTTAGTGATTTAAATTTTTTTTAATGATTTTTACAAAGTTAAAGGAAAATCACTCAGAAAGTCATGATCACTACCTCTGCCTTCCTGAGCTGGTTTTCTGGCGTCTCCTTCTTGTTCTCGTACACCTCATTCAGCTTGCCCTCCTTCTCGTTCAGCCAGTCACAGAAATTGTTCAGCCGCTTGTAGTACTCGCTCCACTTAGCGATGGTCATTTCCAGGTCGGCCAGCTTGGCGTTCAGGCGATGGCCCACACCGTCCAGACGCTTGTCGATGTCAGTCATCTCCCCTTTGAGAGGTCCCTGGCGCTCCCGACTGGCCCCCTCGCACAGCAGGGCGTTCAGTTTGGTCATCTCACTCAGACTGCCCTTCAGCTTGTTCAGCGTGGAGTGCAGCTCCTGCAGGCCATCAACAGC